>JAQFXZ010000535.1:0-18361 GCA_034694025.1 Ceratophysella scotica | reverse complement strand
ATCCTAGTTTTCATCAATCACGATTTGTATGTATTACTTTAGTCTAGCGTTAGTATTGCTTAAAAGTAACGTAATAATTCAGAAACCATTCATGCGCTCAACTCATCACTATATACTTTGACTTTTGCTTCAAAGCTATACAAGCTACGGTGAACGGGTGGGTGTGTATGTGTAGCGTGTCACGTGCTACGTGCGTGTGGGTTTAAGGCTATATGTCATGTGTATGAAGGTCAAATTGTTTCATAATTTGTATTAATTACTCATTTCCCCTCCCTATTCGTTGATGGCCAATAATGGTATATGTTGGAATCAGGGCACCGGGTCAAGTTGATCGATCGACATTACTGGAAATTCTTATTTTTTATGGTGTTTTACTTTAATAGTGTTCATGGTGAATGACTAGGACTCTAGCGCGGTCGTACCTAAACTTTAAAATGCTTATAACACTAATTTTTTAACAACTTTCATTTACGAATACGTTCACGTTCTAGGTCTGATATCTGACGTAGCCAAGAAATACATAGTAAGTGGGTGAGAACAAGATGGCAAAGTGGGGAGAAGGGGACCCTCGGTGGATCGTTGAAGAGCGACCGGATGCTACCAATGTGAACAACTGGCACTGGTACGTTTTTACCGGTATTTGATGTGTCACAATAGTAATTGTCAAATCTAAAGCGATTCACCAATACAAAACTAGTAAATGACAGTTTGATGATCGATGACGCAGCTTTTTTCGAAATGTAAAATGAATAAAATTCAAAAACTTTGATGTTGCGTTGCTTTCTAATCTGCAGGACGGAGAAGGATGCAACTGTTTGGTCGAAAGATAAGTTACGAAGCATTCTTGTCGATTTCGGAGTAAAGACAAGTGCAGGTACGCTAGTCTTAAGAGCAAAGCTCAATTTCATATATGTAAGTATATCTGATGTCTGACCGTGTTATATTGTTTATACCATTAACAGGTGAAGCCAAAATTACAGAAATCGAGAAATGTGAAGGTGAAGCTTCTGCAAGCAATCGAAAGGGAAAAATTATTGTATTCTACGAGTGGGATCTAAAGCTAAAATGGAAGGGAAATGCTTACGGACATACCACAGATCTCAGTGGTATTATTAAAATTCCCAATTTGAGTGATGAAAATGAAGTCGATGATTTGGACGTAAGTCAGCATACCATATGACATTAGATTGGCTGCCGCGGGTTCAGTTCGTATTCCACGGTAGAACTGCTTTCGCTTTCACCTTTGACATGTTGGCTGACATGATTTTCCTGTGCTTTCCCAATAGATTCAGTTCTCTGCTGACACCAGCACTCCTGAAGCAGTAAAGCTGAAAGACTCTTTGCGAACTGAGGGTGTTAAACTTATGAGAAAACAGCTTCAAAATTACATCGACGCTCTTAAAAAAGGTTTGTACTCGCCTAATTCTTCACAGCATAAAAGCAAACATGTACAAACGACAATGAAATGACCTGTCTATTTTCGTGCATGATTCCCGGCAAGATATCTTTGAAATCTTTGTCTTTGGCATGTACTAACTAATACATAATATGCTCGCTGCTTGTCACAAATCACACCAATTTGGAATGTTTGGAATTCTGATTTGTTCACGAGGAAATTCGAAACCAGATACTGTACGCTAATAGAAATTCTCTATTTATGTTTACAGAATATACTCAGGGTATGATTTTGCCGAAGAAGGACGGATCAGCTACTACCGTGGATCCGAAAATGTCCAAAATGTCATCTGGATTTAACAAGGTTTGCATTTACTTTAGGCAGCATACAGCATACTAGAACACGAATATTGGCTAGGATACTAAACTGAAAATACTCGGAATATGGAATATACACACCCTAAATATTGTGTTGTTAACCTCTACAGTGTAGCATCAACAATACCAACTCCGTGGGGGCGAGTAAAAAGCAAGTCGGTGATCTTGTTCTAACAAGTTTAACATCTTCTACTGAAATGAAATGTAAAGCTCATGAGTTGTATCTGGCTCTGACAACGCAGGCTGTAAGTTCTCGGAATTTATATTAGATTCGGATGATTGGAGCTGGTACAAAGTTATTTTACGTTTTACTCGTTTGGTTTGAAATTCAGATGTTCAATGCATTCACGAATGGGTCTGGTAAAATTGACGATGTGGTCGGTGGTACCTTTGAAATGTTTGGCGGAAACGTTCATGGCATAAATCTGGAATTAGATGAAGACAAGAAAATTGTCCAGGATTGGCGATTCAAGACTTGGCCCGAAGGTCACTTCTCAAGAGTTACCATTACGATGGAAGAGACAGAGAATTCTACTAATGTGTCCGTCACTCAAACAGGAGTTCCTCAAAAGTAAAATACTTAAGAACTACTTCCTGCACAGCTGTGCCTGTTCTGGAGGTCACTGCATTTAATTACTTACATTTATTTAATCTAATTTGAACTTGTGCAGTGACTTGGAGAAAACGAAAGAAGGATGGGAAAAGTATTACTGGGAAGCAATGAAGAGAACCTTTGGATTTGGGACGTACATACATTGAGCCAGAATTCCACTAAAACCAAATAACTTCTTTGATATCTCAGCTTTGACATTTTTGCTACGACGACGACGTTCTGAAACCCCTTCAACGCAGTGATATGCGTAAGATGAACTCGCTTAAACAAAAAATACACCAACACATCCACATCGCCCGACCTGCTATTGAGTTTATATGTAAATCGAAGGATAGTTTACCTTTCAACCAAATTAGCGGTATTAATATATGCCAGTTTGTTTATGTTGTAAGTAGTATCATGTAAAAGATTAACACACAGTACTCTGAAATACATCCGGCAGTATTGATTGTAGATTATACATCGCTGTTTCAATTATTCGGTAGAGTACTAGTAGCACTGTAGCAATTCCGGTTCGCGAACATCCAATATGTCATGTGGCATTTAACTTGTCGTGTTTCGACTTTGGGATCAGATGCAAGTGTAAAAGCACAAATCGCTAGCGATGTCTATGGGATATTAGGTAATCCTGGGCAATGGGGTTTCGCATTTAGCTGCAAAAAACTTCAAGCAGATGGAGCAATTAACATAAATTGTGCAAAATAATTTAGGAAACAATTACGTAAAATAGAGAACTCCCGTTCAAGGCCAAGGGGTGACAAATATGCATGACGCATGACCGATAATGTCAGAAATATGTGTTGCCAATGCGGAGCACAAAACAACTGCCAGCCTCAACTATTCAAGTAAAGAAAAAAAATTGAAATACGCATGGATAGAAAATATCCAACAAATGATAGCAAAAGTTTGAATGAAAAAGAAGGCAGTAGATGAGAAATGAGAATGTAGACATGTGATATTAGTTATGAGTAGATCAAACGATCAATAAATTAGTCAAACACAAACCCTAAGGTGGTGCTACAACAGACTCTCCTTCAATTGTCGATTCTCGTCACTGATTATTACTGTATTTAACGATTAATCTCAAATCTTGAACTCTTGAAATATCTTGATACTTATAGCAAAATATAGCAATTGACAATTGTCACATCTTGAACCAACTCGAGGGAAATTATCTTGGAAGTTCATAGATTAACTACCATTGTGCATGTTTACAATGAGCAATATTCTATTTATTTATCTATTAAGCTAATCGTGATTCATCTTAACTATCTTTTCAACAAAACAATGCAAACGAAACGAATACCCATTAATGAGATTTATATCATAATGCCAGAAGGTGCAGTACAAAAAAACTATATTTTAAAGCAGGGTGCGATATGCATTAAATGCATTAAAATCAAATTTTGATTTTTTGAAGTGAAAAAGAAATTCCATCAATTTATTCTAATTCGTTTGTAATAAAATACAAATGCTTAAGAGTGGGAAGCCAGTACATTGAAGAAGTGATAGACTTCATCAATATCAAATACTGCAACTTGCGTGTTACAAACTTTACATTTGACCGGATTGAAAACATCATTACTATCAGACTGAAAGACAGGGGTAGAGTCGACAGGAGCCTTCTTCTTCCCTTTCCCCTTCGTTTTGAGTGGAACCCGAAGGCTCTCTTCTCGATTGATGACACAGTTCAGCACAAACATTGCCCGATATTGACCCGTATAGAAGTCATGTCGCTGACAATCGAGGCACAGAGTGGAGAAACAGGCTGGGCAGTTCAGAACTGCATCAGAATTTGGTAGAGGCTTGACTGCAGCAGGAGAAGCCTTATTAGAGGATGAGCTTGTTGAAGATGTGCTTGGGTCATTCCTGGAAGTTGCTGAGTAGTATTTGCGCCTCTGTTTGTCAACCCATGCCTGATCCTTGGCATCCGACTCGGGGTCATATAGAAGATCGTCGTTAGAAACAAAGTTTCGTTTCTTTTTTCGAGTTTTCTTCGTCTCCTCATCTTCACCCTCACTCTCGTCGCTGTCAAAGTAGATCTGGTCGTAAAATTCTTTCTTGGGATCATCTGTCCCTGTCGCGGCACCATCGGAAGTTCCGGAAGTGGATGTTTCTCCAGCAGCTTGAGCAAGATTTTCCGAAGGAATGTTTTGTTCAGGAGCAAATCTGACTGATTTCTTTGATGGACTGGGACCAGCAGGAGAATCCTGTTTTCTGCTACCCTTTAGACGCTTTTGGCTTCGTGCCGTACCAGTACTAGTACTTGTGCCAGGAACTGGAGATGATGACTTGTTCAGAGACGAAGAAGATGATGAGCGACTCAGTGTTTTTTTCTGATGCTCAACCCCACCCTGACTTTCAATTATGGACGCTCTTCGGTCTAACTCCGCTTCCATTTCAGCCTCAAAATCTGTAATTTCTCGATCCTTCTTGGACTTGGCATGTGGCATTGCTGTCGTCATTAGTTTGAGTAATGCCTCGTTTTCCAGTCGCTCCTCCTCATCACTATAATAATAAAATAAGCAATACTTAATATTTAATGCAATTGTAAAGAGCTAATTCCAATTTAACAACAGAACTACATCTGCTCGCATTCAGATCAATACTCTTTTGGCCGGTTCCTGGTTGGTGTTTGGTATTAATGCACAATTCAGTACACTTCAATCTTCAATTAGTACGAGCAGGGTTAATCTTATTTTCATCAATTTTGAGCCATTTGGGAAAAGCTGTAAAACCGACAAAAATGAATGAATTTCGGCTTAAAGTTTCAACATATGACACATTTAAAGTAAAACTATAAGTTACATTGTCAGCTAAAAATAGTTATTATTACAATTTTAGTCGCAAACAACTATTTTGTTTTCGCTTTTTCAGATTTTTTCAGATTTTACTGTTTCTCTTCAAAACGGGAATAATGAATAATGGTATTACCACAGTATTACCAGGTATTTCATTGATAATCCAATTCTTGACATCAAATAAACAGAGCTTTATATACGTCGATCATTGATAGTCTAATTACCTGTCCATGCAGTTCATGTTTTCCTCATCATCATCCGAGTCATCAGACCCGAAGTCCATAAAATCGGTATCCATCTCTCCCACTCCCACTCGCTCCCGCTAGATATTATGTCGACGCAAACCTAGTGTCAGTG
Organism: Ceratophysella scotica; assembly: GCA_034694025.1. NCBI lineage: Eukaryota > Metazoa > Arthropoda > Collembola > Poduromorpha > Hypogastruridae > Ceratophysella > Ceratophysella scotica. The sequence continues at coordinate 12,817 of JAQFXZ010000535.1, read as the reverse complement.
ACAAAGTGACAAGTGACAAGCACCACACTACTACTAGTACTACGCTTCTGTCTTTTTATTCGTTGAGCACAACGGCCACGGTATTGAAACCGTTTTATGTCAACGGAATAACACTAGGACACGCCACTATTATTATTTAGTTTTACAATCAACAAAACGTTTATGCGTAAAGACTTGGTGTGGTTTTGGTTAATGGATGGTATGGATGGTTACACTTTTCCCCAATTTTGAGTTTAGCACACTAATAGCATTGAAATGAGACGCAGGAAATATCGAACATGTAATGTAGCGTTGCGTACAGTTCCAGTCAAGAGGGCCCAGGCGTCGCATTCGTCCATAAAAGAGGTGGAAAGTTGCCGAAATGTGGAACTTCCATTATCTGAGTTGCTGATTGATTTGAACCTCTGATGGCTGATGGTGATGGCTCCCAGATGAGATATCGAAAATATTACAACGTGCCTTTTATGGAAGAGCCTTCACACATGCTATGTTTATGAACCGCTAATAATTGACCAGTAGTGTTCACATGAAAATGAAATGAACAGTTCACATTGGTTTGAATTCCGAATTTCAGAACGAAACAGTTCCAAAATTTATTTCTGTTAGAAAAATATTCATTTTAGAGTAAAATCGTGAATTGAAAAGTAAAGAAAAAATCCGTGTGATTTATCTACCAAGTCGTTCCCATTCGGCTACAGAGCTATGTGCTCTGCATAAGTCGAGGAAAACTCAACCCGCTTCGCGCTTGAGAAAACTCGACTTGAACGCTGAAAGGGTAAATCAACCTACCAAAAAACGACCAAGTCTCTTTGTTGTGTTCAACACGAAGTTGAAGACGACAAAGCAACAAGACTTCGCAAATACACAATATACAAATAATATATTGAAAACAATTTAAATAAATTAAGGATACGTGGTTCTTGCACGCTTCAACGGCGAAAGCAATTCCGAATTCCGACGACTCCGAGTTCAACGCGACGTTTATTCCGTATTCCGACGACTCCGAGTTCAGCGCGACGTTTATTCCATATTCCGACGACTCCGTGGTGAAGGCGGCGCTTATTCCAAAATCCGACGACTCCGTGTTGAGTTGAGAGCGGCGCTTATTCCAAAATCCGACGACTCCGTGTTGAGTTGAGAAATCGCGGTTATTCCAAAATCCGACGACTCCGTGTTGAATTGAGAAATCGCGCTTATTCCAAAATCCGACGACATGTTGAGATGTCTTCTGAGGATGAGGCATCCTGCACGACAACGACTAACACCGACCGCCGCTAAAATGAAATGAAATTGCACTAGTTATAGGTGAAATCAACTAATGTTAGCTGAATTTGAACAATAGGGCTATAAATATAAAGGTGATTACAATCAAACAGATTGAAATAGATACAGCAGCATTAACACAATGTGAGCGCCATTGAAATAGGTATAACAAAAATAGACTAGATTAGGTCAGAATCTTGAAACTATCGAGAACAAAGTAATGTTGCAGTAAGGCTCACCCTCTGAATTGAAGATAGAAACCCAGAACAAACGAAGAAGAAATATCACCGCAGCACGAGAAAGCCGAAGCCGAAGTAACCAACGAGGAAGACAAGAACACTGAAAATGAATGAGAGTCGGGTTAGAATCATTGGCTGGGCTGAGTAATTGTTCAGACGGAAGCGAAGAAGGTTGACCAGAGTAAAGACACTAAGCGAGTTAAAACAACTCAATGCAAATGGCAATACTTACCGCATGCTGTGCTGTAAATCGAAAATCGCAGTTTGGACTGGAACAAATAGCCAATTCCAGCTGTAAGAAATGAAGCGGCATCAATAGCAGTCGAACGCTGAGAAAAATTGAACAGGTAAAAGTTAGAGCTGAAGCACGATTCAGACCGGAGATGGACCAGATGTAGAGAACAACGCAACAAGAAACACTACTGAACTTACCGTTGGGAAATTAAAGCTGCACCGCTCCAGAAAGAACGCACAGCCCCCATAAAATAAAGTTTAGGAAATTGAGGAAATCTGAAACCGGGAGCAATAAATTTTAGATGTTGACTCCTAGAAAGCTACGGTCGAATGAAAAGTTTTTGATCTACGTTATCTTCGTAAACAAAATGTTTGATTATTTGCTCGAACGTGAAAGTTTGGTTAACGCTAGGGTGACTTGGCAACAGCTTGTTTTCTGGAATAGGTACGATATAGCGGCGTCCGATGAGGCTAAAACCCTTGGGACAAAATTTTCCAAAGACTTTAAATGCTTAATAGTAATGGAATAATCTTTAAATCAGAACATGCTATCTCATTTCATACCGTAGTTATGTAACCACTTTAAACTGTCGTCTAACAGAATTCCGGAGCCCATAGGGCAGCAAAAACAAAATCCAATTTCAGTCTTAACCATTTGTTTATTTCCTCTAATTCTAAATTGTATTTTTTTAATGGAAAGTACCCATAATATATATTATTTTTTTGAATCCCGCGTTGAAGCGTCAGGCCAGAAGAATTCTCTACCGAATGGAAATTCAATGGAGTGGAAAGCAATAGTAATCTGTCGTCCGAGTACGTTGCTGAAAAAACCTTGTTCAGTCCGTCTCCGTCGTGGGTTGTTGTGGGAACGGACTTTCTTTCTGCATAAACCATATACTTTCCACTTCAACTTTCTACCTAAACAAATCTCATAGATATTTGCTCGTATTCTTGTCTGGTACTTCAAGATACAATACAACTGCTACAATGGTGCGTTGATGTTGCAGTGCGTTGTTCCTAATAATGCAGAACATGAACCCATTCAATAATTTATGCCCTCATTCTGAAACTTTATCAATGCTGAATTGCTCTCTAGTCTCTAGCACGTATTTTTAACAAAAATGCATATTTCCACCGTCCTTGGACTGAACCCTGCCAATTCCATGCTTCAATTTATGTCAGTTAATGCAGGGTTAAGGTGTCCGATGTGAACCTATCGGTTGCTTTGGAACAATGTCTGCAAATTCTAATTTAAAAGCAACTTCTGCTACTCACGACGTTTGCTGTCGAAGAATAATAAGATTTGTATGGATCACAGGATTAGCGGCCGTATTTTAGGCTGATAATAAGAGATTTAACATAGATTTTGGAAATAGGAATAAGAGTGTTATTGTTCCATATTTATAAATACTTAATTTAGCTAATTCGTACGCCACTTTTTTCAAGCTATGTATTACACCAAGTGTTCACGTATTTAAAACAATAGATTGAACACATACTGGCCCAAAGAGTAATAGTGTCTCAGAAGAGAAATGAATATGAGTACTGAATTTGGATCACTTTGGTTTGTACTTCGCCAGCATTTCCCGAGTACTCGGAGTGGCCTTTGATTTTCTTGCTGAAAACTTCCGGTTTTGTCCAAGGAACAGATTTTCTTTGATCATATCATCCTTCATTCGTCGACGACCTGGTTTCATAATTGTATTTTTTTAGGTATTCTGCATTGCATTTTACATGGTGAGTTGTGGATGAACTGATATATCTTACGAATCGTAGCCAGCAGCTTGTCAGTTTCACTCATCCATTCGTCAGTTCTAGTGCTTCCGAATTTATCAGCTTCCTCGTCTTCTACATCCGAATCCGTGACCTTACTGGTACTTGCATTTGGAACGTCAGCTGCTCCCACGTCATCCCAATCCCAATCAGAGTCGTAATTGAACTCATCTATTAGCTTCGGAGTGTTTTGATCTTTAACTTGGAATTTCGGGAATTTATCCGGATTGCGTCGTGCATACCACTTTGCGATGAAAGCCTAAGATTGATCCAAAAGTCGTTCAAAATTTTCCACTTTTAATTTAAATCAAAATGATTGTTAAAGATTAGAGAACGTACAATTAGCAAAAATCCACAGGCTTTGACCACCACAATAATTCCTAATTGGAATAAAGTCGTTAAGACCTTCCCAATTACACCGTCGTCGTCGGAATCCATCCTAGCATTCGGCAGAATATGCAGTACACTTTTGATAAAACTCTGGAATTTAATATTGGAGTTGGAAATCACTACGAGTTCTGAATTCCAAATTAGTACTTTCCTTTGCACCTATTTCTAATTCCAAATTCGAATGTAAGTTCATTCAAATGGCGTTCACGTAACAAGATTATGTTATTAGTTGTTTGTTATGATAGGAGCACGGACTAGTGTCATAAGCTGTAATGCGCGATGCGTGTTCCTTGGTTACGCTCAGACGACAATTACTGTAAATTGTAAGAACAGCGCATGTTGAGTTTGTTGGCAAAGTTACGAGCATGTATTTCTAGCATTTGTTTGACGTGTGTTAAATGTTTTAAAAAAATCCTTTGAACTTGCTGGCCAAATCAAGAAGTATTTTTAAACAATTTGAATGTGGCAAGAAATATTTTTTTCCAAATTCAAAATTGAGTAGTGCAGAGCTAAACTATTGCCCCACTGATGTTTACAGTTGAGTAGTAGTCTTTCCCGATGTTTAACTCCGTTGTGTAAAATCGTGAATTGTACGCTGAACAAGTCAGTGGAACCAATTCCCAACAATGGCTGATCGTCTGAACAAAGGGGAAAACAAAACTCAGCTACCGACTCTCAAGAAAATGCAAGGTTCTCTTGTGCGCGCTTCAATTTGATCAAATTAGGACGTCGTTAAGCGTTGTGCACAATGAATCTCATTCTCTCGCAATATGTTGCCAGTATATAGTCCGATTTAACTGTAAACGCTTTGCTTTGCATTACAAATTACAATATATCAGGGAAATTACAATGTCTATCTTGTGCACCAAAGCGTCTCTTCTCAATTCTCAAACAACGATAGAACTTTTATACAAGATGAGCTTTTTTGTTCAGTCAGTCCCATACCAAGATTGCGTGTTCATCAAACTCTCAACGTCTCGAAGATTGTTCCATCATACATTAAAGCTTCCCAAAGGTCAAATCGAAAGAAAGTCTTTAGAGAAAGTCACTGGCAATCAAGTGTTAACACGAAACACGAATTGAACTAATGAAAGCACGACTTTTCGCTGATGAGAAATTCCTTAGAGGTTTAATATTTATTGCATTTACTATTTCTATTTTTACTTAGAAGGACCGATGAGGCAAACCCAGACTCCTGTTCACCCAATGGCAGTGGGGTCGGATGACTCAGGAATCGCCATGAAAAATGTTGAGCTTTCAAATCACCGGTGTTTATAACATAAAATTACAAAAAAGTGCTATTTCGTCTTGCAATGCACAAACTTATGTGGAAAAATATGTTTTCCAGGCTTCAAGTAACAAACCTTCCGATGCACATCACAGATGCCCAACTCAATCAGTTATTTCCAGGTAACATTGGTGTTACCATCAAGACTACTCCACGAAAGGGGTAAACAACTTGATGCACCTAGTATCTTTTAAGAAATAGCAGCTACGATGCTTCCTTTCATGGAAGTCTGTTAACCATAATTAAATCATTGATATTCGCACTTGTCTTAAATTCAGAGCCAAGGCTGTGGTGGCATACGCAACACCGGAGGAATTCGACAAAGCTTTTCGAGACAAACGAAAACTCTCAATGGACGGAAGACCGCTTGTTGTTTCTCCAAAGCTTCGAACTGGCCACTGAAAAATTGGGTCTGAATCTTACTGTTCTTCTTAGATAAAGTGAAAGCCTTAATTTATACGATGTTATGAGGAGAATCAATGAGATGATTGAAATATAGTCGGGAAAGAATTCACGTGCCTTTTAAACCCATTGACCCCAGCACGTTTGAATCATTCTAAATTTTTTGTATCTCTTATATATTTTGCAGTGTGCGTCCGTCCGTCTGTCCGTCTGTCCGTCTGTCCGTATGTGTTCGCTTATCTCGACACTGGGAAGTGGTACAGGGTCAGTTGAGGTGTCAAACGCTTCGTTTTGGTTCAGTTCAGAAAATGAAGTATAGTTGACCCCGATCGGATGACCCCGTGACCCCGAAGTGACCCAAAAACCAAAAATCGGTCAAAATCTGATTTTTTCAACCTAGTGGGAAATTGTAACTGAGGAACACTTTTGTTCAATTTAAAGCTAATTTTGAACTTTGTTTGACCCCTGGCCCCTGAGTGACCCGAAAACTGAAAAATTGACTAAAATTTGACTTGTTTCCTGAATCGAAAATTGTAAGGGATGAGAACTTCTGCTCAATTCAGACGCTAATTTTGAAGTCTGTTTGACCCCCTGACCCCTGAGTGACCTCCTGACCTCTAAGTGACCCGAAAACCAAAAAAAATACCAAAATTTGACTTTTAAAGAAGTTTTAGATCAATTCAAATTTTAATTATGGAGTTTAACGGGTTGCACAAAGACGAGAAAATCAGTGATTCAATGAGTTCTGAGTTAAGGACAAGAGAAGTGAAACTGCACGGGCTGCAACGAAAAAAATTATAATGTGATTGATTGTGAGAAGAATCGAGGATTGAGCGAACATGTTACGGGCTGAGAAGCCGAAGTTAAGCAAAGGCATGAAAGAAAGAAAAGACATTCAATAAATATGTGCAGTTTTGTTCAATGGTATAGATCATAAGTTCTCCGTCCGTAGGACGGGCTCCCGCTAGTATGCAAAAATGTAAATGCTTCGTGTAATTAAATAATGAATTAAACATTTAATTCAATTTTCATGTTAGCGTATTACATTGTACATTTAATTAGTGTGACGCGTTTACATTTCGTGTCTGGTCAGAAATCTCAATTCAATATAATACTGCCCCTCGATTCAGATTCAGATAAATAGTAGGTATGTATAAATGTATTTGGAATTTCCAATTCAATTGGTACAACACATCTACGATACATTAATATAATGTCAACTTCACGCAGTGAGAACAGTGCACGCTGATCCACTGCTGGTAGTGCTGTCTTGTCTCGGAGCTGTACGATTTTTACTTTGCTGTAGTTTTTGCATGTTTCCCGTTTCCTTTTGCTGCTTCCAGTCATAGGAAAGATTTAGTTTTGAATCATCATCAGTTGTCGCATCTGGTCCGACTAATTTGACATCTGGTTGGAAACAAACATAAAATGAGCATGACTTAATTTTTGCCAAACATCGGGAATCGGGAGATAATTGGCAATCCATTTTTTCCGCTTAATTTGGTTTTCACTCTTTGTTGCTCGTCTGCCTACCTTGAGATCCGGAGCCAGGTAAAACATTCGGAGTTCGAGATTCGGTCAAATGAGCTGCGAAAAGCCTTCCAAATAATTTCACCCGGACTTTACCAGTAGAGAAGGTGTAGAGTATGGGATTAATGGCGGAATTCAATGGCAGCACAAAGATGGTTATCCAGACGAGCAGTTGCTCTACATTACAGAAACACTTTGGTGGATTGCGAGTTGCGAGAGTAGTAAACAAGGAAGTAAGTTTCAGATTTCAGCAGAAGGATTTACTCACGCGGAATTCGGTATCCTCGAAGTACGGCCAATTTCAACATGATAATGGGAGCCCAACAAAGAAAGTCCGTCAAGACCATGAAGAAGAATCGAATGGCCATCTCAATGTCCTTCGCCACGCGTGGAGTAGATGAACTCGTTTCTCGCACAACCCAGAATAACCGTCCGTAGAAAACTGCGATGCAGGTAAGACTATTCAAAATAGGGTTAGTTAGTCGTCGCTTGTTTACAGGAGAAAGCAACACCTCCACTGCCACGATACTAGTGCATGCACTATTTCTCCATGAACAATTGGTAGACTCTTTTGTATATGCATTTTGATTAATTGAAGCGAACGTACCAGAGAGAGTTTAGAGCAATAAACACAAACGCGTTGTATTCCCAACCAGTCGAAAATGGATCATGGAGATGCAGAGTGAAGCAGAGGCCGGAACCACCGTAAAAGCCTGACTTCCACATTAAAGCTAGGAATTGTAATCGAAAAATAGAGTATTCTGGTTTTGGTTTAAATCTATTTTTATGCTAGAGACTCCTGTTTGTGAATTCAATACCTGGAGTAACTGCGAGTCCAGTAACAAATGCCCAAACGAGTGCCATTGAAGCCACTGCCCAGTTTTTGGTCAATTTGCGATAAGAAAATGGTCCACTGATGACCAAGTAACGCTCCAGTGACATAATTGTCAATATTAAGAGTGAAACCTGGAATAATTTCTCACGGTGGTTAGTTTCATTACTTAAGCTGGTATTTTAAGGTTTACTGCACATTTCTGATCTAACATTTCATACCTCTGATGAAATCATAGCAAAAACTCCGATGCCAATACATTCCCAAGATGTGTACCAGGCATACGCATGGAAATTATATTCGCCACGAAATACAATGTCAACAATTGCAATGGTCATCAAATACAGGCCCATGACTAGATCTGCTCCTGATCATTTAAAGTAGATAAAGTATCTTAAATTATCTTATAGGAAACCATTTAAATAGATATCGTAGGCTCAGCTCTATTCAATCTGCCACACAGGACACAGGTCTCAACTACCTGCCAAATTCTTGAAGAAGACGTCCAGAATCCGGCTTTCCTTAGTGCTTACCCATCTGTTCCGAATAACCATTGTGTTTCCAACCAATGAGGCAATGGCAATCAGCCAGACAACAACCCGTATCGCGGGTCCATTTAAGAGATTCTTAATCGAAGATAATCCTGCAAAAGGCGTAGTAAAAAATAAAGATGAATTATTAACCAAATATTAATTATAAATGTATACTTCTGATGTGCTTTTTGTCGCGTACTCACCGTCAGTGCTAGGCCGGCAGTTGGGCACTTTGGGAATATACTGACAGTACTCAAACTTCTTGAAATGCCTGTTCAAATTAAATATATCGAAGACTTCAAATACTCTATTTTGTCATACTACGTTGTAAAGGAAATTGTAGCCTACATATTTTGTTTTGCACTCAAAATATTGATTTAGCAAACTAAACTTACACGAAAGTGAGATTTCGAAGCAAGGAGAATATTTCTAAGTCAATATTTTCGAGGTCAACTTCGTTCAAATATCTGAAATGGAAAAAGAATATACACTAGCTGTGAACTGAAATTATGAGAATAAGTAGATCAATTTACAATGACTCCAGTGAAAGTTGTGAAGAAAATATCTTCGGTGAAAGGAAGTGGATTGGGTTTGAACCAATATTCCTGAAAAATAAAAGACAAACAGGCAGGGTGAGTATCGCAACCATAAGCACCAGTTGTGAGTTGTGAATCCCAGCCAGTGCGGAGAAAGTACTTTAGTTAGAGACCCAAAAACTTTCCCAATTTGGACATTAAACCTGTATCGTTGTAGCGCACAACGCACATATTGAACATTTAAATTGAAGAGTTATATTTCTGTTAGACTTACAGTTTCAGAAGTCCTTTCAGTCCATCAAATGTGAGTGGATCAAGCTCGAATATTTTATTACGGGAAATGTCGCTATCCAGAAAAAAATTGAAAAACCAGCATATCAATCATTTCAAAATTTCATTCATCCATCCCTTCATCCATTCATGGGAATTTAGCATGGAAAGTGTAAAATGTGTCACAAATATATTTCGCTGATTATCTCAATTTGAATATTTGAATACGCGAGTAGCGGTTTTTAAGATGTGACATGGAAGGTGTGCGTTTCATTATAATGATGAAATTTAAATTAGTTTATAGGAATTCTCGATGGAATGCAATGACCATAATTTGCAAGAATCCCAAAAAGGCATTTGTAAATTATCCTCCAGTTGAAAGCTTGTATTCGAAAAATTCAAATTAAGGAAATCCAAGCGCAATGGAGAGAGTATGTATAAAAAACTTACAGTTCCCTTAACTCAGTGTTATACCGAAAAGCTCGTGGGTGTATTGTTTTTATCCGATTGCCGCCAAGGTGCCTAATAAAACATGATATATGTCGAATTAATCCAAGATCCAAATGCTTATTTTGGTAACAACTAAATTCTATTTAAGTCAATAACAGTTCTTGTAGCCGCTCCAAAGTTCTGAGAACATGATTTCCAATTTCATCAATTTCGTTATTTTGTAGATGTCTAAAAACATAAAAATATTTATAGCTACTTTTTGAAGTTAGTTTAGAGTTAAATTATGTTAAATGATCTGTGGTACCATTGACGTACAGATTCAGTAGCTTTGGCATTCCTCGAAATTGGAACAACTCCGTGAATCTTATCTTGTTGTTTCTCAAATCTCTGTATTGTGGTTGAAAAATAGGCATATATTTTCATTCGTTGATCAACATTACGTTATTTTTTGAATCGATTAATCAACGTGTCCTGAGGTACTTACAGAGTTTTGAGTGAGCTGAGACCCATAAAGCAATTTTGTGATAAGTTTCGAATGGAATTGTTTCCGAGTTGAAGATATTCTAATTTAGTCAACCCTTCAAAGCTGTAGTCCTCCACCATTTCAAAGTTGTTGTTCTCCAAATACCTGCTCAATTAAAATTTAGTAAAATTAGTCCTCAACAGGTACATAGGGGTTCTATCCAGCCAATTTTATGCAAATCGTGATATTTACTCTTACAATATATTTAGTTGACTTTTGTTCTTCAAGAAGCTGTAGGGAAATGTTTTCATATCTTTGTGATCCTCCATTAACCTGGGCACCACAAACAAGTATTAAATATATGCTGCGTGCTGACATCGAGCTTATAAAAATTATGGATTTGCATTTGCACTGTCTTAACTTAATCCCACTCCTTCATTGAAGTGGTGGAGGCGTTGTATTGATAGCATTAATTATGTAAGTATCCTACACCAGTCTACATAAATTGGCACTAATATATTTTTCTTTATGAGTTCTGCAGATCTGAAATATCTCATTAAATGACATAAAAAGCCTTGTCAGCTCAGCTAGTGAGCTATCATATTGCAGTTTATTTTTTGAGCATCCTAGGAGCTTTTATGACCATTTATGAGTCTAATTGCTCTAGTTTCAAAATAATTCATAATTTCAGATTAGATCTGACTCGGAGATAGATATTAGATATTCCAGATCTTAAACCAAATGAATTTTTATGCTACTTACAATTAGAGATGATTCAATTCATATCATCAATCATGCAAGGAAAGTATATAACTCAGTGCAAATGCAAACTACAAACAATTCATTAGTGTCGACGTTCGACGTTGACTCGAAGTACAAAGTGCAATGTCGGAGTTGAATGAGTGCAGGAAAGGAAGTGTAGCTAAAGATGCCTGGTAATGCATCCATGAAATGAGTACCGTACAAGGTTGCTCACAGCGAGTTTGCTTTAGATAGCATACGTCAATGCGAGCGATCGAGGGTTGCGCTATTTCAGCGCATTCATTCATATTTTGTTTCAGGCAGTGTTGGTCATTGCTCAACTCTCCTTGAACAACGTTGTATTTGAACATTAATCAAATAAAATAATTTTGATGCTTATATTATACGTAAATCATATGGGTAGTGCTCAGAACTAGATTACCTACATAATCTACATCACCACGAGTAAAGTATTAGTTAAAGCTATGAATACGATACGCAGTCATGCAAATGCACATGCTTTGCATTATAAATTGTAAACTATTCGTCCTTGTCCTTTACTCCAAGGAATAGGCTTGACAAGGGATATTGGGCAGGAAAAAGGTTGAGGTTATCAATATGTGACAGACATGGCTATTTGTAAGAGAAGACGCTAAGCTAAGCATAATTTGAGCATGATACGAAAATACGAAACCCAGCCAAGTCATGAATCGGCTTATTAGAGGGAGGAAATAATTACTGGATACTTTTCCAGTTACATTCAGAATGGGCCTCGTACGTCAACCCACAAAAGTTCTTACGATTCTACATTGAACTAACTTTTTAGTTGGTTAGAAAAGCAGTTAATTCACTTTTTCCAATTGTGCTTGGACATAAATTAAATTTTAAAATGAAGCTGCTCGGGATAGATTTTGCACCTTTAAACGTGCCATTGGAACGGCGCTTGCAAACCTTGGCATGTCTCTACGTATTGACCGAGTACCTTTTTGGGTCCGCGTCCTACGCGATTGTAATTATTCTCATGTTCACAAAATACTATTATATTCCGATACTCTACTTCAGCTGGATGTTCTACGACCGTCATGCCTGTCGACGAGGTAAGATAAATAAATAAAGTCCAGGAAATGGAGCAATACGCGCTTAAGATAATTAGTTTCCGAGTCGCAATTTAATTCGTCGTGTATTCGTGTGATGTGATTAATCCGGAGTGTTGACGTCCGAATGGCTATTGCGTAAACCCGTCCTTTGTCGTCTTTGTTGGACAGGTGGAAGACTGTTCCCGTGGATTCGGAAGCTGACCTTGTACAAGTACTACTGCAAGTACTTCCCCATAACCTTGGAGAAGACGGCGGAGTTGGATCCCAAGAAGAACTACATCTTCGGTTACCATCCCCATGGGATTCTGGCCACAGGGGCCTTTGGGAATTTTGCCACGGACGGAACGGGATTCAGTAAATTGTACCCAGGAATCACGCCCAGGCTCGTCACACTCGAAACCAATTTCTGGCTCCCTATTCATCGTGACCTTTCACTCCTTCGAGGACATGTGAGCGCAGAGAGAGAAAGTATCGAGTATGTACTGAGCAAGTGCGGGAAAGGGAATGCTGTCGTGCTGGTGATAGGCGGGGCGGCAGAAGCCATAGATGCTGTGCCGCATACCATGAAGCTCACTTTGAAATCAAGGAAAGGATTCATCAAAATCGCGTTGAAACAAGGGTAGGTTATTTGAGGAATTACGGGACAGTTGGACAAAAACCAAAATGGGCAAAAAAAAAGGTTTTCCCAATCCTTTCACCTAGTATAGAGGTAGAGCGTTCGCTAGAGGAGCCACCGTCGAATCGTACTCCCAGCGCCACCACCGGCCACTTTTTAC
>JAQFXZ010000534.1:0-18378 GCA_034694025.1 Ceratophysella scotica | reverse complement strand
AAAATTCGCAAAGAGCATGGGATAGCTTTCTCTAGAGAAGAGTCGGCATAGCCGACTTGCCGTATTTCTTACTCTAAAAAGGTTCTTTGCATATATTACGAGTAGTGCATATTTCAACCACTGTTCATGATCATGACTCAATGGCATGCTCTATTCTATGATGATTATCTGAACTTGAGTGCATATTTATTTGCATGAAACTGACAATGAACAAAGCTGAGCCACTAGCTAGAACCATCAATAATCAGTTTCTATACTAAATCTCGCACCAAATATGCGCGAATTTCAGTGCTCTCACGCAGTGAAAAACATGAACTCGTGTTAAAAAAACGCAACGTGCCGGTGCCGGTTACGTTGTTGTTGCGTTGTTGTAGTTGGGTTTTGGGTTGTTGTGGGTGTGGGTAGGATTTAGTTCATAGTTCATACTAAATTCATAACTCCCCTGTTATTATTCACTATCATTAACCACTTTTGTAGCTGCTGCTGAATTTCATTTTCCATGTCACATGTTGAACAGTGACCTGAACTTGAACTTGAGTTAAAAATGGGTCGTGTTACCCAGTTGGAGGCTGCCGTACAGAAGCTGCAGAGCTCTTTGCTAAAACTCGACCTACGATTTAAATCACATAGAGCTAAATGTAAACTAAATCGAGTTCAATTGGAAGAGAGAATCAAGAAATTACATAAAGGTAAGCTTTACTTATTAGTTACGAAATAATCAAGAGTAATGTTGAATGTGGATTTGGTTTGGATTAGACATTACACATTAGATGGGTTATAAAAAAATGTTTGATATTAAATTTGAGGTACACAACACATATGCAACGCACCTTGACTTGACATTACTAAACTACCGTACACACACGCTTTTGAGGGATTCTCGACCTCGACCAATGACTACTGATTTCTGAACTGACTACCTTCCATCAAATTCTGAATTCTAAATTCCTGGGATATTTACCCAAACACAAACTGAATTTTTAAATATTTTTTATTATACTTTTGCTGCAGGTCACAAATGTAACTGTAGGTACAAGATGAGCGCAGGCATCGAATTTACTCCGGAACCCGAATCAGAACGAGATTATGTTCCAGAATCAGATTCTGTTGATTCTTGCTGTGTCATGGGCTCATCTAATGACGGAAGCTCTGCTCATCGGTCCAAATCTCAAACCCGCTCTTTCTCAGGACCAATTGAGAAAGTTAGAAAAAAGAAAACAAATCGAATAAAGAAATTAAAAGAAGTTCCTGACGATGTACCTGAACCGGAAGGAGACCCAGATCACTCAATAAACTTCGCCGCTGCAGCCAGTTTAGCTGAAGCTGAACGTTCAGTTAGAAAAACGAAACCCAATCGAATGAAGGAACTAAAAGAATTTCCTGACGATGAACCTGAACCGGAGAGAGACCCAGATCACTCAACAAACTTCTCCACTGCAGCCAGTTTAGCTGAACTTTCAGTTAGAAAAACGAAACCCAATCGAATGAAGAAATTAAAAGAAGTTCCTGACGATGAACCTGAACCGGAGAGAGACCCAGATCATTCAACGAACTTCGCCACTGCATCCAGTTTAGCTGAACCTTCAACAACTCCGAAACGTAAATCTAAGAAGAAGAAGCATGTGTCATCTGCAGCTCCCGAAAGCCTCAATACATCTGAAGCCATTTTACATATCACCGCGGACGACGACCATGAAAGTAACACAATTTCTATACTTGAGAGCACTTCTGAACCCTCTACATCGGAGAAATCTGGATCTGACCTTCACCAATCAACTACTACATCTGGTGTCAACAATGACTACATGAAATTAATCATGGACATCAACAGTAAAATTGTTGGGCAGGTGGGCAAGCGGAAGCGGCATCTGACTGAACGTGATGGTGATTATGGTAGGAAATTATATATATGTTGTAGCTAGTATGGACTATGGATAATTGCTATTTTACATAATAGCCGGCTAATATGGAAAATGAATTCTAAGGAACGTTCTCTACCGCTTGCAAATATGAATACCCAATTTGTAGTTAGCTGCAGGCTCCTATCCAGAATTTTACGCTCTTTCCAATGGTGTACCTTTTAATTCAATGAGATACACCTAAGCACATTAAATCAACACACAAGTGTCCAGAAAAATCAAATTCATCCCCAATCATGTGTATTTGATTGAATTAAAAATTGTGCCATTGGAAGGAGCGTAAAATCCTGAGTAACAGCAGCTGACTTCAGGCATTGAATACACATATTTAATTTTAATCCACGTTGGTTAGAAGTCATTTTCCATATTAGCCGGCTACGATGTAAAATAATCAAATATCCATACTCCAAACCATACTAGCTCCAACATATACAAAGTATTATAACAGTTTCTCACCTGAAAACGTAAATATGTAAATATGACAAAAACTAGACTACTACTAACTGTTTTGTTTGACGTTGAATTCTGGATGATGTTGCTTCTTTACAGAAACAAAGACTCCGCACAGTAAACGAGGGGCTTCTAAAGTGAGATCTATAGAAACTCCTGCTGCAACGAAGCCCAAGCATGTCAGGAATACTTCAGAGACAGAGTCTTCCAATGTCAAGTATCCAGAAGGTGATTTAGTCTCTCAACCTGCATCGTTAACTTCTCCAGTCATTGGTACGGTCATTTCTTGTTTGTTCTATCTACATAGAACAAATTCGTTTCATGCAAAATAGACGAAGATAGAGCTATGGTTTTGTTTCTGTGTAGCCTAGCCAGACGGCTGACGCCTGCTGAGGTCGCAGTCGCATTGTCATCATTCGATTTTCTATTTGCTCCCGCTCCCCTTTACAGGAAATAATGCTGAGGATGATCGCAGAACTACACTTCCCCGTGTCATTTCTTTGAAAACCGTTTGGGAATCTTTGAGGAAGTCCAAGATATTGATAAGACCATTTGATGTCCCCACTACTGAAATTCCGGTTGATGTGACCAGTCAGGTTGATGTCACACCGATCACAGCCACCCGTAAGTTCATTTTTCATTTGAGCAACATCACGGTGTCTGAGGAAGCGGTCACGGCATATACATACATGCCTTCGTTTGTATTTTCGCTTTAAGGGCTTTCGCCCATCCATGGCCTGATAAATGTAATTAAGTTTTAAGTTACGTATGCGTGCTTAAATTTCTTCAGAATGATCTTGACTAAAATCTCCAGGCAAGAACTTTTGAGCATCTGTCACTGCAACCTCTACTTGCAGGCTATTTAAAGCTCAACCCATTCAACTATGTTGTATGTGCAGTGCACTGATCTTTCTTGACTTCTCATTCTCATTTCTTTCCAAACTTCTTCTTTCGCAGAAACGACACAACGCAGGAAACGCGGAACAAGAAAACGAAGATCGGTAAAGGAAATATCGAGAAGCATCCCGAAGTCCAAAGATTGTGAAGATTCTACGGAATATTCCGAATCTCAATCTCAACTTACGCCATATGATTCAGGTACAATATATTCCACTTCCCTACTTGTTCCCTACATCTTCAATTTTGTACCAGGCTCTGCTACTTACCTAATTGGTAATGATAGTGAAGAGAGTTTACTTAGAGTGACTATCAGGCATTGACAGAACTATTATAAACTTCAGTAACTCACCGTGAGCCGTGTCCCTTGTAGATTTGACAATTTTTAGCACTTAATCGGTGACTCATTGTTTATTAGCAAACTAAAACTTCCGCAATTGTGTTCTATGATAATCTAAATCGAATGTTCTTCCGAATGTTGGTTGTTTTTTCATCTGACAGAGACAGAATCAGACTTCAGAAATACAAATGGCAATTTGGAGACTATTCGGAAATCGAAGACCAAGGCTTGTTTGAATTCTTCAGAGGCTTCCAAATCTGCAGCTCCAGAAGTTGTACCCAGTGACCCCAGCTTGAATTCTTCTTCTACTAATAATATTGGTTAGCAATTTTTCATGGATGCTATGAGTATAGGTAGGTGAACGGTTAAGTATAGACGGTTCCATTAAAACTTTTTTTTCTGTGTGTAGCAACGGTGCCACCATGCAGAAAACGAAGGATTTCCCGATCAAGATCATGTCATAATTTGCATGATACAGTAACCGAGTCCGAAGAGTCCATACATTATTTGTCGGAATCAGGTAGATCCGAAACTACAATTGACATGGAAGCGGAAACCGATACAATAGCTTCCCGGGTCATTGGTAGGTTCTATTTTTAAGAAAAATATAAAATATATAAACAATATTTTTCCTGCCAAAGACAGAATTTACTGAAACGCCGACATTCTCTTTTTTCTGTAGCAAAGTCACCACGTAACAGAAGAGCAACTTCAGAAGTGCGATCTGTCAGAAGGCAATTAGAATACTCTACAGATTCCCAGGACTCAATGAATGTAGTAGATGCTTCTGAAGTGCCCGTTCGCATTACTCCTGATGTTGACACTCCGAACACAATTCCAACACCTTCGACAGTCAGAAGTGAGTTAAATCATCAGATCAGATATTTCAGTTTAATGTGAAATGGAACGTTGGAGTTGAAAGAAGTTCATCCGCACTTTGTTTTTTCCCAGATTTTGTAGAGCCTTATAAGGTCCCCATTCTTTTCTCAGAATCAAAAACGGCGAAATCGAGAAGCAGAACTGCTGGAGATATTCGGAAACCAACTTGGCTAGTGGAACATCAACACACCAAGGTTAAACCTAAGACTAGTTTCGAATTCGAATCAAGCTACAAGAGTCCAAAAAACATTTCCAGTGTTTCAGCTTGTCTCAAGTTCCATGCGGGCATTCATACTTCACCCGCATAATGAGTACTGCATTGTTGGTTGACCAATGCTGATTTCAGGTAAAAAGGTGCCATCTTGTCCTTAGTGACGATGTTATTGTTAACATGAATATTGAATTCCCTAGTTTTTCGGAATATTTGACTGAATCTTCTTGAACTCATTCGATACATTTTATTTCTATGATTTCGTAGTCTTTTAGAAAAGTAGCCTTTCCTTGATTTGCTCACTATTAAGTCTAACACAGGCACACAGGTTGCATTTTATACGAAAACTTATATGAAATTCCGATTACATATTTGAACCGGAAACTTTCTTGTCACAGTGATAACCTAATATGTTGACAACGGTTACAATTAAGTTAGGACATGATATATACCTGCATCGTGCACTATATAGTGGTCATAAATCATAAATACAATAGGCTGAGTTGTTAAAATAAATAGCACATGTACCTTATTGCTACAATTGATGCAAAATAAAATTGCTCATATATTTTTTACTTCTTGACACTTGATTATTTATGCTAAGTTGGAAATCTAATTTTGCATAATTTTGACAAACATTATTTTTCTGACGCGTAAGTTTTCCCTTAACTTGACCTGCGTTTTACATCATTGAATTGAAACGATGTGATTTACAAGTACAGGATGTCCCAGTGATTGCCTTCTTGAGCGTAAATATTTCCAGCAGCTGTTCGGATAAGAAATTATTTAGTCCAACTACTTATTTAATCCAAGATAGCAAATCCCTCATACATGTAAAAAATTACTATTGATTGCACAAATGTGTTTACCGGATTGATACTGCGGTGCGCCATCTCCAGGTCGGTTGCCAATAAATGTGAAGCTGTTTGTAATGTAGCTGTTTATGCAGCTGTTCAAACTAATATCAATTTTGTAGCCATTCCAATGCGATTGAGTACCGTCGGCGTGCCCGGTCTGCAGAATACAGAACACAAATGTTTTTGTATGCAATGCAAGTTCCATTTACATTTTTCCGAGAAACGAATAGAATTACGCAATCGGAATTTGGTTTATCCGGTACAAATACCTCGGTTCCGCCCGTAATTGTGATGCTGCAAGCTGAAGCGCTCTTCAAAGTGGTGATTCCTCCGGATCCGGTGTCAATACTGTTCGTACGAACTTGTTCCAGAGAGGTACAAGTTGGATTATTTCTATCCGAGCATCCTCCTGATGAAGAAATTCCAACTCCTAGCAAAATCGAAAGCGTTAATCATTTATTCAGGCTTCATAGTCAGTTTTGCGATACAGAACAAGACGACTTCAAAAGTACTCTCAGATAAACTTACCTGCGGCTTGAATTTTCGCAAGGGCTTGAGCGTGGGTGTACTTTTGAGCACTGTAAATTAAATGAAAATTGAGAAAAACCATTTTTTCATTTAGCAAAGAGATTTATTAGGTTGAGGACTTACCTTGATGAGCTCACTAAAAGAGCAATAAGAGCCACAACAAGAAGCTTCATTTTCATTTTGTATATTTCGTAAAATCACGGACGCGTCAAATTAAAAGGTATTGAACCGGATAAAGATTTCAACGAAGTAATATCTACTTCTGCACCTTTTGCTATATGTTGACAAGCCTTTATATAGGCATGTTTCACATTTGACACCTGGATTTGGTAGTGGAAAACGGTTATTTTTAGTCCCTAGCGATTAATTGAACACAACATACACACATATTGCATGTTGTATCGTACGTATCAGATCAATGATTTGATTGACATGTGACTAATGAAATGTCGTTTCAAGTTCAGTTCAAATCAAGTAGTGGGCATAGTCTATCAATACGAGGTGGTTCTCTATTTCGAGGCAAATAAGCAAATGTCCATAGAATGTCGGAATGAAGATTAGGATACAATCTTTTATCATTATATAATTTCATGTCAATGAAAAGAAATTCCGAATCCGGACTTCTCAGAAGCGATCAAGTGGGCTCTCTGATTGTTTTTGGATGTTCAAGTGCTATGCTGGTACTATGGACTATGGAGTATATTGAGTTGAGTTGAAGGGCTTTAAAAGATGATTTTGCAATTGTTTGCATTATCGTCAAGTATTCCGATGAACAATTGATTGTAGAATAATTCAGGAGCAAAAAATAAAATTAATTATCGCTACTTTTTACGCTCTGTTTTATATATTTGTAAGTATGTACTTATGTTTAAGTACCTATGTCAATTAATTTCCCAGCTAATAATTGGAACCTGGAATCTGACTTCTCGCATCACTCACAGTTCCCCCCACCAACCCCACCTGTCACCCCATACATTCCAATCCAGAATCGAAACTTCAAAAGCTCAAAGCTCATATTTATGTAATATTATGTTTATGAATTATGAACCATGAACTTTTACTCATTGAAGCAGGATTTGGGTGGGAGGCATTCCAGAATTTCCTAAGCTATTAACTTAAATGTACAACATACAATTAACTAATGTATATCTGTATATGACTTAGGGTTCTTCAAACACTAATGCAATATGCAATTGGTATTTTTTTTGTTGCAGCAACAATGTGCAAGTGCAAATCAAAAAGCTAAACCTAGCCTAAAAAAGACCAAAAAGCCACCCAGCAAGTTTGAAGCACTAAATTCTGCGGAATCAACGCAGGAAAACCAGATGCTAGTTTAAATTGTTGTGTGTGTGTGTGAAATGAAGTTCAAAGTACACCCAATTTTGATTCTGATCGATTTTTCGTTATTATTTAATCATTAATGTTATAATAAGTAAATATTTGTTTTGATTGTTGATTTTTTTGCACACTCATAATCAAAGCTCTGATCCCGTATCGGATCAATCAATCTTGCAAAGATGTGCAACTGACGAAGTTTGGGATAACCAAGAGTGACAAGTGAGAAAATGGCATTGTACGCACGACTTCTGGGACTGGGCCAGTTGTCCGTCGTCGTGCCCTCGTCTTCATTCAGTCTTATGAGGGGTAAGTGAAGCTTCTATTACGCATTACAAATGACAGAGGAGCCTGAGCCGGCTTGCCACACATGTGACACATTAACAAAGCACTGTCAACCGGTGACCGGGCGGTCGGCGTTCTGCTATCAGCTAAGACCAGGGCAAATGAACTGTTTGTTGTTTTCCTCCTCTCTCCTAGTAGGGTGGGTCCAGTAGCCTTTTTTCTTGGAATCGTCGTACGGGACAGAAGCCAATGTATCTAATGTCAAGAGAATTCCTGGCCCGTAACTGTTTGCATGGGAAGAGTTAACGTTGCTATGACATTCATGAATTCCAGTCCCGTACGATGGTTCCAGCGCTGTAATGATAAAATCGGCTCCTGGACCCACCCTACTAGCAGAAAGGAGAACAAACAACAAACAGTCCATTTGCCCTGGCTAAGACCAAACATTGTGGCTAAATATACGTGTATACAGGTGTACAGGTTCATACGAAGTCCGGCCGAACCATTGAGAACTAAGAATACGAAACGCATTTACGCAAGTATTTAACGTACTTAAATACTATTCAATTAAGTAGTTTTGACTCAAACTTCTAATACAAACTACGCTGCCTCGCACTCTGATGTCTGTAGTCTCAATACAATTTACAATTAAATTCTTTAGTGCATGAATCGATGATGTGAACATCGTGGTGTCAGAATCTACATAAAAGATTCATTGATGCAGGTCACAGGTGGCAAGTTTCAGAACACACAGTCAATGCACATGTTGCAGGGTCGTTGAACTTCGAACGTGGAAAATGAATACGAATTCTCGGTGAATATTCACTGTTCACTCTTTGCTGTATACTTATCTCTAAGTAATTTTTGTTTTCATAGGAAGTCTAACTTCGGTTCAGACAAAATGCTCTTGCCGACAACTGCACGTTCAAGTACCTGGCTTGGTGAGCACATCTTCCAAGACATCCATATTGGGATTTATGTTTCCAGTCAACCCCCTTGCTGGAACTATTCAAACACGAAATACAAGCTTCTTCAACAAAGGTGATAACATAACCAGCGTTAGACAATGAGATATAAGATGGAAAACTTAATCATTTATTCCCATAAATTAATGTGTATAAGTGTGTTTTTCTATTCATAACAAATAGTGACTGCCTCTCAACTCTGGAAAGGTGTGACAAGCGTTAGCAATGCTGGAAAGAAGAGAGGTCGAGGCAAGGGAATTGGAAAGAAGACGTCGAAAGATCTCAATCGGGGTCAAATAATTGGTTTAGGTAATTCCAGTGAAACAGATTCTGCGTACTTACTGTAAATGGCTTAGAAATATTAACATATTCGTTGATATTTTAATTCCGACTTCCTACTAAATTACAAACAGGAAAAACGAACATGGTCTGGCCTGGTTTGAATGCTCCCGTGATACAAGGAAAGGAGTTAGTGCAGCAAAGGGAACTTCCGCCAGACACTGAACGAGAGGCAAAGATTCTCAAAATGAGAGACAATATGGGCGTTTTTAGACCACTTCGACTTAGTCCTTTGGAAAGAGGTTATTCTGGAAACAAAATGCATGGAAGAAGTGTCGGCCCACCCGAACCTATAGGTCAAGATACTTTTGAGGGATTTGATACCAAAGTCTTGGAGGTGATAAAATGAAGCAGTCAAGGTCAATATCTAAGTTCAGGGTGAAGCTACAGAAATATCTTACTTACAGATGAAAAGTGTGACCACCATGGATGGGAGTGTTGGGCGCAAGAAGCGGTTTAGCGTTATGGCATTCACTGGCAATCAAAATGGGCTTGCTGGTTTTGCCATTGGAAAAAATCCGGATGGCCGAGCTGCACTCAAGAGGGCGAAGAATCGTGCTGGTCAAAAATTAATGTTTGTTGACAGATACAAGGAACATACGGGTATGTACTGTTCAGCATACCTCAATATAGACTGACTCTCTTTTTTTTAAAAAAAATTTATGAATATTCACTAAATATAGCAATGCGTATGTTTCCGTAGCTTACAAAATTCAAGTGCAAAGTTTTGGGTGAGATTTCATGATTTTCACTTTAAACTTTTAAGAATTCTGACTCACTGTAAAATACATTGTAAAGAATTGTAGTTCGCAAAGGCGAAAGCTGTTGGGGAGTCCGCCTGTTTTGAGAATGACAATATAATTGCAAGCGCAAGTAAACATATTGTCTTCCTTCTAAATCGGTTAATATTTAATGCCTCTCAAACACTTTAGTTCTTCACGATTTTTACTGTGCCTTTGGTCAAACTAAAATCTACGTCTACAAAAAGCCTGAAGGATTTGGACTTGTGTGTCACCGTGTCATTCGTTCCATGTGTCAAATAATTGGGATTAAGGACATATATGCAAAGATTGAAGGACCGACCAATGTACAACACATTATCAAAGCCTTCATGCTTGGTCTACTTCGCCAGGTTAGTGATTCCTTTTTTTTTTTAAATCGTTCTCTTTGATGCTGAATAATATTACCTGACTGACTATCGGATACCTGATACTTGATAGTTGATACCTGCATAATTCTATTGCAGAAATCCTATCACCAAATTGCGGAAGAGAAGCAGCTGTTCCTCGTAGAGCAAAGAGAAGAAAATGAGAATTTCCCAGTAGTTCTTGCAGCACCTAACCAATGCAGAACTGGACAGGAAATTCCTACTGATGAGAATATGGATTTTCAGCAGGTGGGGAAGGATTTTGAAAAATTACAATTGCACATTACACGGAATTAAAAGTGCCATATTTTCCTGCTATCGTGTAACTAACATTGCCCAAATTGCTCTTATTTTAGTATGGATTTGATGGAAGAATTGTATTGAGGAGACGAAAGTTTGTTCCATTTTATACGAAATTACCTTCCTGGCAAAATCATCTGCTGAAGACGGATTGGCAGAGGAACTTCAACAAAGTAAGTTTATAAGAAAGAAGCGAATAACAAGATCGAGAAGTACCGAAACGGAAGTAATGTATTTTGTTGTGACGTAGGTAAGAGGCCGGCTCTATCTTGACCACGGAGGACTCAAGAGTCATTTGACAGAGGAACATCCAGAATGCAATATGGACTATGGCTGGAGACTTAAGAAGAAGAAACAACTTGAAGCCAGTCAGGAAGAAAACTGAGTGTTCACTGTTTTTACTAAGTTTCGTTAGAAAACTAGGAGCGTATTCTGCATTATGTTTCTATGTGATGCATTCACTCTGAATAATAAATATTTAGTATCTAGTTAACACCCTCATGCGCTATTTCACCTGCGAAACTCTAGAACTTGACGTTATAACCAGAAGTACTTCCATCTACACTGTTTGCTCGTTAAAACAAATTAACACCATGCCGCTTTACGACAAGCTCTTTGCGCTTCGCATGCAATTCTTTATCGCTAGATGTCCCGTTTTCGAAACTGAAGTATAGGCTTACTAAGTTTTTAACGCTTTACAGATAATACTTTATTGAAACAGAATTCATTAAAATACATTGGTCTAATTTTATAGTTACTCCGAAGGAAACCATTGTATTCTGGTATTTAGGATGAAGCTAAGTTGATCATAAGAAATGTTAGATTAAATTAATTGAAATGAACGCGTGAGACTCGGTGCTTGAGTGCTGGATGCTCTACTTCTCCTCACACCATTCGTTCTCCTTGCGGACTTGCTCCTCCTCAGCCTGGGAGAAGTCGTTCTTGATGTTGAAGGTCTTGCGAATTTCCTCAGGAGTCTTCCCTTTGATCATATTAGCAACCGTCTTGCAAGTAACGTCAAGAAGTCCCTTGATATCCAAATAGTTAGCAGCCTGTAACACATCACATAGAATTAGTCGGATTCATTCATCATTGCCAGTACTGTTCCACACGAAGGGCCCGAACCCTTCTTGGACTCATCTGGAAGGTCGAACCTACACCCGAACATGAAATATTGGGTCCGTGATGCCAAATGACGTGCACCCGATGTTTTTCAAACATATATTTGACAACATAATTTTAAAAAATGAATGTATAACTGAAATGGAATATTAAAAGCATATGCA
The DNA here is from genome assembly GCA_034694025.1 of Ceratophysella scotica. Lineage (NCBI taxonomy): Eukaryota > Metazoa > Arthropoda > Collembola > Poduromorpha > Hypogastruridae > Ceratophysella > Ceratophysella scotica. The sequence continues at coordinate 6,640 of JAQFXZ010000534.1, read as the reverse complement.
CGAAGATATATTAATTTTTTATGCATAGACCGAAATTACGCATAAAGCTGTGATTTTATAAATACTTAAAACTAAATGCTGATTCAATTTACTTCTGATATTCAATATTATGGAATGCATGTATGGATTTTGGACTCGCATACGGGTCAGCCAGTATGCGTACCCGACGGGCAGCCGGGTTCGGGTACGGCAAGGTGGACCCGGATGATTTCGGATGATTTCGGAGAACATTAAATATTGTGTTGCATAATTTTGAACAAGGTTTAAATTTTTACATAGGCTTACCAAGATCAACTCGAAGAGAGTTCCTTGATCGACTTTGAGAAAGTCCGAATCCCAGCTACTGATGTCATCAGTTCGCTTCTCCTTGTTTTCGTCATCCTCAGTGGGAAATGGGTCATCCTGTACGAACCAGCCATCACGAATTAGTTACTGAAAAGCTAAGGTAATATGCAGAAAACTTTTTAAGCTTTGTAGTACCTTGTGATGAGTGGCCCATTGAATGACTTTACGAAGAATAGCCGAGTTGACGTTAGGAAGAGGGACCACGTCCTCTTCTCCCTCGTCAAAGCCCAGATCCTCCAACATGGTTCGGATTGTTAGAGATGAACGGATAACAGCCACGTCCACGGTGAAGTTCTCGCCATCGGAACTCTGCAACTTGATCTCTCCAGAAGCAGACATCGTAACTAAGAATATATAAAGGAGTAGGATTTGAAATATATAAGGCATTCATAAAAAGTGGCTTGCTAGACGCAACTCTCGCAACAGAATGCGTAGCACCAGCACCTAACCTAACCTAACCTCAAATGATTTCGCTATGCCAGATTAATATAACACGCGAAACACAATATTTATTGAATCAGGTATTTATAATTTATAATCCAATTGATAACAAATTCACTCACTTTATCTGGACTAACAAAGCAAAACTAGTAACGGTCTTGTTTTTAGTTGATTATTGTATATTTACGACGGGGACTGGGTACACAGTTCAAAGCACGGGAAGTACGGAATGATTTCAGGAGAAAGAGGTACCTGCACGCACGTTAACTGTTATTCGAACAATGTTATGCTCCGTTTTCCGTTGCAATCCAATAGTGGAACACTAGCATTCGACAATTCCCTTCTATTTCATGGTGGGTTGGATTATGTTCCCTAAAGCCTTAGGCAAAGTCGCTGGTCGTGTCGTGAGGAGCCCAAATCCCAACCCAATACCAAGTTCGTTCCAAGAGGGGATGACCGGAGGAGAGGATCTTTCACGGTTAACAGCATTTAAGTGTCTTCTGTTCTGCGTACGGTGTACCGGTTCAAAAATGAAGGGTCGTGTCAAAGATAAGCCACCTGTAGATAATTTCTGTCTCTCCGCTCCCGTCTCCTCCTTTCTCCTTTCATTTATGCTTTGCCCTTCCTTAATATATTTACTATTTTTATTTCTTTTCTCTATTCTTTATCAGGTTCCTTTTACTTCGCCATCTATTTTTTTCGTAGCTGAAAAGCAACTAAATTGTACTGAACGTCGTCTAATTTTAAAGTTTGCTGTCAAAAACGAAAAAAATTTAAGGAAAACTGAAACCTTATAGAAACCAGAGAAATTGAAATTGTCTTCCCAGTGAGGAAACAATTCCGACAGTTAATTTTGGGCTGACTACTTAACAGTGTCGGCTCGAGCTTCCCTGTTATGGTTATTTCAGCAGGAGTATGCGTGTGTTCATGGTCACGGTATGCAGTGGTGTGCACTTTACCAATTGCATTCACGCCTTTTCTTTTGCCTATGCACCAGTACTATACCAACCAAACCGTTTGGGGGCTACACAAGGAACAGATAAGTACTGTATTTCTATTTCTAACACTACTGTAAGTATAGCTTTTGTGTAGCCCATTTCGGCATTTAAGAACCCGACACAATTGTCTTTAGTTTTCTTTGTGTAGTTTAGGAAAAGAAAGGATTCCATAAGTCCCAACCACACGGAGTATTTTATAACTTGAACTTGAAAAATAAATTAAACAAGCCTTACACTAACATTCGATGGGTCAGGCGTTACAAAACAACTAGTCACTCAACCGCTAGGATAGCGATAGCGAGTACAGGTACAGAGTATGACTGACATTTGACATTATTATTTATGATTTATGATTTCAAACCTGCAACCTGCGTTCGGGGACAACTCACAACTATTTTTATTTTTAAACTCTGATGAATGAATTGAATGTAATAAAATTGTAGTGAATGTACAATGTAATGTACTTAGCAAATAAAAATACGTACAACGTCATACGTTACGTGCGTGCATGCCTAAAGATCCGACCAAGACATCGCCGATCGCCGCATCAGTTGAAAGTTCATTTACGTATGACGACGTATATGACAAATGACCCCCCCCCCCCATGTTTGCACCACAGAAGCGCGTAATCTTCAGGTGTCAGGTTCCCTTTTCATTCCCAGCTCCCGCCCAACTTTATTTCCCATTGTTCCCAATTCACGACCGATCTAATCTAAAAAACTACGCATAATAAAGTAAATGTCAAATGTTCTTCACTCACCTTACCACACGACAGTTGACCGTGGGTCAAAGTAAAGTAGGACTTGCTGTCAACTGTAAACCCAGGAACACGACACAGATCACAGATGACGGAGAGGAATATTCCTGTGACTTTGGTACCACAACCAAAGAGCTCAACTGCAGCTGAGTAAAAGTGAAGAAGGAAGAGGAAGGGTAATCAAATCAGCCGTCGACGGTATTTGGACGAACTTCAAATCTAGCGTGATGTCACAAAGAAACTTAAGGCTTACACTAAAATCCACAACACACAGATAAGCCGCTTGGTAACACACGGAACCACGGTCAAAGCAAAGGAAGAATAAGAGAGCGGGGTTGTGGCTTGAGTCGGCTTTGGTGGTGTGAGTTGTGTATTTCCGATTACTTCCAAGAATGAAAGGAGGAGAAAGGGGCTGTCTGCTGTCTTATCTTTTATTTTTTCATTTTCCATGCGATGCAAGCAAGCAAAAGGAATAATGCAATCACGTTTGGGGTTAGGTAGGGGGCGGAAAGATCCCTCAGCACCCACTCAATCCCAGATGCCATATAAATTGGTTTCTAGTGGCGCTCTTCCTCACTCAAAAGAATGTGGGAAGTTCAGTATGTCTAGAATGGCGTATCTCACATGTCATATTTTAATGCTTTGCTGAATCTAGTGCGTCAAATACATAAAGTAAGGAATGTGTGATCCGGCTTGATAAAGATCTAATATTATATAATACAAAATGTGAGGTTGTGACTTGTGACGTTAGATGGTAGGCTTGGATACGGAATATGTTCGAGAGTTTGTTCTTTGGTGCTTGCTTTACAGCATAGCTAGCATATTGAAAAGTACTAGAGTCAAGTACAAGGTACAAGGAAGAAGGCAAGGCCGGATTTAGATTTTTGTACGATTTCCACTCCTTGGTCGGCCGTGGAAGTGGGCTCATCTTCTTGGAAGTAGTGCGGATTCGGAGGGTCAAGAGGTCAGGATGGATAAGGTCAAAGCATTGTAAGTCTTCCACATTAATATATTCTAGCATTCTTAGCTTCAACAATCGTACAACTGTGGATTTAGTATGAGAAACTTCCTTTTTTAATTCGCTTTTATGAAGCGCGGAATTTGAAATTTGAAATTCGAAATAGGAGACATTTTAATTAATTTGCAATTAAACTGAACTAGAGGTAGCGTAATGATAGTTAATATTCGTATGCATGTTTATGCCTCACGTCACACGTGTCGCGCTTTAGTTATTACTTAATTTAATACGTCCATTAGGCCTTTGACCTTTAACTGCGCTTAGTACATAGTGTGTGTATTCAGTAGTCAGTAGTATTTATTAGCTCTAGTTCGTTTCGTATGTACAATAATGGGGTGCTGCTAATCACGATTTGTCACGTTACCTGCCACATGCCTCATGCTCATAGCTCATGCCTCTCTACGTTGCTGCGTGTACATTTTATCCCATTGACAATCACAATTGAGTATGCAACTAATTTTTGAGGCTACGTTTTAGCTATTAGTTAGGCTATAACTAAGTTCAAAGTGTTACATCTAATTTCATCGCAAAAGACAAAGCATTCCATCGGTTTTCGGTTGGCGTTCATATCTTCAAAATGATTGGCTCGACTATAAAGAATCTTGATACAACTGTCACTGTATTTTCAGTGCTGCGGCCGGAGCCAAAGGATTGCAACCGCAGCCTGGGAATCCAAGGACTATGAAGTATCCATACACTTTAGGAGCCAGGATTGCGCAATTCCCATACAAGTTTTACTTCAACAACCAGTGGCAATTCCGATACTGGATCTACGGTGTTGCTGTTAGCTTTCCAGTCTTCTTGTGGATCAATGGTCTTGGTAAGAACATGCACATAGAACATACCGACAAAATGTCGTGTTGCACATATAATGACGAACCTATTTTATTTTTGCTTACTTGTGAACCTACGAATACGAATATTACCATGAATGAATGTGGCTGCGAGCAATAGCAAGGTTGTGCAATTATTCACGATCAAACACAGCTATCATGTACGTATTTCATCCAGGTTTAAATATAATTATTAAGTACTCTATATTTTTGTGCTTCTATATTTACATTTTCTGCAAACGTTCTCGCATAGTCCATAACTCAGAAGCAAAAATTCACTCGTTCCTCACTCCCCTATTGTCTATTGAGATTCTGGGGAGTTGTTGTTAAGTACCTCACTAAAACTAGCAACACAAGAGATGAGCTTATGCGGAAGTGCAATACACTGTGACTTGAAGTAAGTCCAAGATTTGATTAATAGCTATAATGTTGAATTTTTGTAAATTCCCTAGTGAACTCACCCGCCAATAAGGCCAAGTGGGCTGCTCAGAAGAAGAAGGAGGCTGAAGAGGCACATCATCACTAGTTCTTCAGATTCAGATAATTGTAGCTTCGAAAATGAGAAATTATACCTGCTCCTCATTTGGCTGGAATTTTCATCGGGAGAAAGGAGTTAGTGACTGTAGCGTCCGGGTATGTTATTACCAGTTGTAAATTCTTAGTCAAGTCATACAAACTAATGTATCAAATGAAATGTGGAAATAAATATACGCCTGTATCTAATCTTCGGTTATATCCAACTTGTTTTTCAGGGTTTGATTTATTAGGAATTTGACAATTTTATTCTCAATGAGTATTATAAACGCGCCAAGGATACCAGGAACAATATTTAGATTATAAAATGTTTAAAGTAAACGCTTTGAAAAAATAGGCACGAAACCTTTCACAATAGCTTCGAACGAACCAAAGTTGCTTCAAAGTTTGGCTTGCATTGTAGATTGTAGTACAGGTCTTGTTTACACTTGGGAATTCACCCTCAAATAATTTGTATTTGTATTCATACAATGATCAATGACAATTGACAATTTGCAATAGCTTTCAGGGATTTAGCCACTAAGACATAAGATAAATATATACAACTCTAAACTATACATTAGAGTTCACAGCAGTACAGTAATGATTTAAAATAATGAGATCACAGTTTGGGACACAATTATGAACAGTAAATAAAACAACGCAAAGTATTGGACACAGCTTACACAACATACGATCAAATGTGGAAAGGACACATTCAAATTCAATAGACCTATTTTAATATTTTGTCTATTAATGCATTACGAATTGCACAGACTATTCAAAGTCCTATAAGTACATCGCTGACAACCATTCACTTATAAAAATCAATTCCTTACGTTTACTGTTATAATGAGCTAAAACGATAGATTGAACTAAGAATGCTCTCCAGCTAGCAGCAGCGTTTCTGAAATATTGAGAAATACGACATACAGATACAGACAGTACAAATCCTTCCATTTGATGGTGCGGCGATGATTTGCAGGGCTGGGCAAAAGCAGTTAATTTTGAAAATCATGATTTTGGAAATCATAAGGATTTTGATTTTCGGATTTTGCAGAAGCTTCTACTTTGATCTCGAAAATTACGATTTTCAACTAAATTGGCGATTTTAAAACACGATTTGATTTCAATATCACAATTTACTATCAAAAACATCGTCGATTTTGATTTGATGATTTGATTTTGACGGCCAAAAATAATTGATTTTGATGGTGGGATTTTAAAGGCGAATTTTTGTTGATTTTGGACAATGATTTTGAAAATCATTTTCTAATGGTTTTGCCCAACCCTGATGATTTGCTGCTTATTGACTGGCACGACTTTTTTTTACTAATGCTGCAGCGTGAGCCTGAAAGTCTACTAAATAGAGGGTTTAAGACAAACAATTTACAGCATACGAAAGATAGCCCACGAAACGAACATTCACGTATTAACTATTAACTCATTCATTATTGTTCAACGTTCAGACACGGCGGCGGGTATAATACAGGAGGACTATTTAAAGCAGATGTGTATTTAAATATTGAGTCTTATGAACTCGCTATTAAAAGTACATTTGATGTGTTCCACTTACGGCAACAAAATTTCCGCTTATCGTCAACCGTCAATCCAAGAGTTCGAATTGAATTAGGTACTCAATACTAGGGTTGCCGCGGAGCTTCGCCCGGGCGAAGCTTCGCCTGGCGAAGCAGGTGGCGAGGCGGGTTTTGGCGAAGCTTCGCCATAATGGTTT
>JAQFXZ010000533.1:0-18438 GCA_034694025.1 Ceratophysella scotica | reverse complement strand
TACTTAAAAATATGGATGCATCTTTCAACTCGTAACGTCATGATCGGTGCAGATCCGAAGTTTCGGATCGATCCGAACGACGATGAAAAAGTTGATAATACGTAAGTATCCCAGCTGGACTTCATGCAAGCATTGCAAAAGCCTTACTCCAAAAAAAAATTTGGGGAATTTCATTATTGGGGGGAACAAATCATTTTCAATTGACTCGCTTAACAGCAGTTAACATTGTTATAGGATTGCACCCAATCATACACTAGGTTATGTGCACTGATCGTGAGAACTAGAACTGTTGATCTCAATAGTTGGCAGATTTGTCGAGTTTGGGCCGAGTTCAAGCATAGTTGCTCAAATCCATCCTCTCATGCCTGCTCGCTCCTGTGCCCCTAGTACAGAGAATACCTTATCTATCTTTAGTGGATATTCTGCTACGTGCGCGGTATTTAATATGTTATGCAAATACATAAAACTATTTCATTAAAATAATTTTTATTTTAAACGTCAACTAATTATGGTAATTTTCAATCTTTCGATTTTATTTTGACCCCCTTAATGACCCTCAACTCGATCGGCATTTTTTGCATTACTGCATATTCGGTGAGTACTCTTTAAATATATAGTTTCCCGGGATTTGTACCAAACTTGGTTTTGGGGTCATTTTGGGTCAAATGTCAAACTTGACCCTAAGGGGCCATATGATACATCGTATTGTTCATCTCATCAGTCCCGTCATTCGGAAGTATAATATAGCCTGCTTGGGCTCATAGGGCGCGTGCGCGGCGCCATTAAAAATTTTCTGAATGGTCCAGACGAGTTATACGTCATTCGATTCGTCTCATGAAGTCCGTCATTTTGGCGTGTATTATGACTTATGACCCACTTTGGGTCAAGCTAACGGCGGTACGGGTCAAAAATTAAAATTTTGAAAAACTTTGACGGCCTATTTCTCGTAAACTTCCGTGTAAATTTTTTTGGCGCAATCAGAACTTTTGCTCACCTTTGAGTCATCTATCAAAATCAATCAACTCCAGGCTTGCGCAATTTTGTTACTCACCATGCCAAATTCTCAACTAACTATAATATGTAGAGATTAATAATAAAATATCTATAATAATATTGCTCAAATAGGTACATTAGTTCCGAAACAAAGTTGACCTCACGCAGTTCCACTGCGTATTTAACTGCGCAAAATTGAGTTTTACGCATCGACATTCAATTTAACGCGCTGAGTAAAATTGCGTTAAATTAAAATCATAATTCAATTTCACACGAGTTTCAATTTAACGCGCTTTTGCATTTTACGCAGTACAAAATAAAAGAAGACTGCGTAATAAGTAAGGAGCGGTTTTGCATATTTTTGCATGTTTTTTCTGGAGGGCACTGGACATCTGATATTGCGGATCTCCACGGATCATGTCAGTGTGACCCGAAATACCCGTTTTTATTTTGAATATTTTTGCATATTTCGGGATTTTACGGCATAAATGCATATTTTGTAGTTTTAGGCATATAATTGCATATTTTTGTCTTTTATGCTAGAATTTGGCAAAAAAATGCTCAAAATTTTGCACGCGTGCTACATTTTCGGCATTTTTGCGTGTTTTACCTGGAGCGCACAGGAACTTTTGCGCCGGATGTCCACGGATCTTGTCAGTGCGAACCAATATTTCTGGCTTTTATTTTACATATTCTGACATATTTAAGTGTTTTACAGCATATTTGCATATTTCGTAGTTTTCGGCTTATGTTTGCATATTTTTGCTGAAATATGGCTAAGACTGCATAGACTAAAGTTTACCATAAGCATATTAAGATTGTAATAAGTACAAATTAGTTTGATTCTCGGACGACAGAGCCCGACTACTTCGCTTCGATTGCACCTGCACTGAGCGCCGTCTATACTACATGAAGACTTTACCAAATAAATATTTACTCTTCGACCGGTCGGGTGACAAGTACCGCCTTCTACCGTGTTCGAATGGAACCAGTTCTTTCAGAAAAAACCGAAAAGATGACTTTGTAGAATCGTTATTCCACCGGAACGGATCAACCGATCCAGTTGGTTGAAATGGCATTGGAAAGCCAATGAGTGTAAGCACACTCTGATGGCGACGAAAATTCAAATTAGTGACCAGATTTCAAATTATCTTCTTTCAAAAATTCATGATCCGCCATCTTGATTTTGAATTTGATTTTTCAAAATCGGTCGCCATCAAAGTTCATGAAATTCCTTCCGCTTTCCAAAACCGTTTCAACCTCGGAGATTGGACGTACCGTTCACGAGAAATAGCCGCTCTTGCAATACCCTTAAGACATATATTGAGGTTTTAGTGCATATATGCGCATATTTTGGGTTTTTTAAGTGCATATATGCGCATATTTCAGGGGTTTTTAGTGCATATAAATGCGAATATTTTGAGATTTTTTTAGTGCATATAAACCGCTCCTTAATAAGTCAACTCTGTTCCGAAGTAAGGTGGCATAGAGTACTAAAGCATTGCTCAGTGCTCAGTGCTCATCACGACTCGTATGTCTTCTTGTTTTGTGAGCTCCAGTTTGACTATGGAGAACGAAACATGCCAGATTTTAAAGCCACGCCATATTTCACAAAGAATATACTTGAACATTCGGTAGGTGTGATTCGAATCCAGCTTTATGCGTAGTCAAGGTGGGAGGTAATTCTAATAACATAATCCCTTGGCCTCAACATCACATGCAATTCTCCTGATCCTGAATCCTGACTGACTCCTTCTGTTCTGTCACAGTTGCTTTCTTGGATGACGAACACGGTCAACAGTTTTTATTTATAATCTGTCCTTTTTTAAAGGAAGTACGAAGAGGTTAACTAATCCATCGCAAATATCGTAAATCGCAAGGCACAAGATAACTTTAAGAAGGCCAAGTGGAAGTGACACGAAGTTCAGCTGGCCCCTACCGAAACCGGAGACTGACACATTCTGAATCTGGATCTTCGGTTCAGCTTCTCGTTGTATAATGGAACGGATAAAGGGTCAAGGTCATCTCAACTCTGTAAATAGTTGGGCATACTTGATCTGTCTCGCTGTATTTATGCTCCTTGTAATATCTCCAGCCCAGGTAAATAATAAAAAATTGAATTATGGAAAGTACTACATATGACATACTATAACTTTAACACTTATCCATATGGTGTGTGGCGTGTGACTAATTTGTTGTGTAGAATAAACAGAAATTCGTAATGAATCAGTACATGACAAAAACAAAGGGCAGAGTATCATTTCATGTGGTCAAAATATCGCAAAAACGGTAGAAACGACCGCAAGGCGTGAGGCACAAGAAAGAGGTTTTTAGTTAGCTTTGTATTGAGGGTCGGACAACGGATATTTCTTTCAATGTGTCTGTGATCTGATCTCTTTATGAGTTAAACATGTGAGTATAGTTTGTACAGAATTACTTGATAATCTTGCTTTAACGTTGTCCTAACCGAAAAATAATTGAAAAGATACGTTGTGGCTGCATTCGACTTTGAAATCATGAAAGATGACAAATCCAAACATTTCCTTTTCTCTGTGTAAAGCTCTACGCCTAACATCTGACAGTTTTAAGTCAGTGATATCTGTGCAATGTGGAACTTGAGAAATTGCTGCAACTTTTCAGAGCCCACTGCACTGTACTGTACTCAACCTCAGTGTCCTATGTTCATGATCACTGGAATTGTTTGTTAAATTCTCAGTGCTTTCATACTCCTATAATATTATGTTCACTAACATTTGATATCCTTCAATTTGTTGATGATCAGGGCCAGTCCAGTCAATATTCCGACACTCGATGCATCTGTGTTTGTCCTGAACCCAATCTCGTGGTGAAGGAAGTCAACTTTACAACAAACAGGACAGTCTACATTCCTGCAGTCACACCTCCGCCTAGTGAATGGTATGGAATTATTCCCATTAGGTATATTACTTCCTTCACCAGCTAAAGCTCTAAAACCTAATATGCACAATTTGTAAATTCCTGCAGCACTTGTGAACATGTCGTCGTCCCATTTATTCGAAACATTCTCAATGGGAAGGAAGGAGAGTTCTGTCCAAGGTGTAACTGTCACTACAGTCGAAGGAACACAACCATTATTCAGGTATTTGATAGAGCTGCAGCAGTGAATTTTCTAAGATCCGAAAGCCCCTGTGATGTAAAAGAGTCCATGGATGACATTTGGTATTCAAAGCAAATAGATTACTTTAGACGTCCTATCGCAAAAATTTCATCAAAAATTGAATCTCTGACCGTTTTTTTAACTGCTTCCAAATGAATCTATAATAAAGACGAAACAATCTTTTAAACTCAATTGAAATGGAATGGCTTTTGAATACTTTTCATTTGCACATGATAAAATCTTATTTCTCATGATCATTACTTCTTGAAACTAGTAATTGTTTGGTTGAATCAACGTGAGACCTTATACTAATTTTTTCTACACTTTTTTATTCAGACTTCCTCAAGAAAAATCTCATTTCACGTATAAAGAGCTACTATTAAATATAACGGAAAATTGATTTTATTAATTATGACGTTGTTTACTACTAGCATTCTTGAAACATAATTTAACTGCACACATTTTATTTGAGCTCCGAGCACATGCACGTGTTGATGGGATGTGTTCAAAGTTCAAACTAGATTTCATCTTGATACGACTGAACGGATCAAGATGAAAGCAGATGATAATTAGTGACGTTGGTTTCATGTGCACAGGTTGTGGTCATTATCGTGATTTGGATCGTGTCTTTGCTCATGATCTACATGTTGTTCCTGATGTGTCTGGAGCCTCTGCTGAACAAAAGGATCAAGAGCACGGCCTACACGGAGCACACGAATGAAGACGTAAGACACATTGACTTAACAAATGATTCTTAATGCCTTAGTCTCAAAGTAGAGGATTTTGGGTTCCAATTCATGTAGGAGGAGGGAAGTGGCGAGGGATCAGCAGGAGGCAGAGCCTCTCATACCATACGCATGACAACAAGCCCAGGTTAGATTTATGAATTGTACTCGAATGAATTAATTGTCAATTTAATGGAATATTCCAACTTGCATGAATTATGGCCTGACTTCGTCGAGCCGGCGGTTAGCCTTGAGTTGGCTCCACTCCGGCTCAATATTGTCGGCTCGGCGAAGTCAGGCCGATTTATTCATACAAGTTGGAATGTTTTTTTTACTGAAGTCCAGTCATGGAATCCAACTATTTTTTTTTTTTAATTTTTGTAATTAGGTGCACCTGCACCAAGTAGTGTTCTCAATCGTGTCGGCCATCAACAGAGTAAATGGAAGCGACAAGTTCAGGAACAGCGGAGAAATATTTACGATCGACATACGATGTTAAACTAACGGACTATATCGCAGCCTGTACCTTATACTATTCTACATATATACTATCTATGCACTAGCTATTCCGTTGACAAGTGTTGCTTGGAGTAGTAGGTACCTGCTCACGGATAGTATGCAGAACTGACGGACTAGCAACTATTCAATTTCGCCTAATTTTTGATGGGCTCTATACATTCTTTGTAATTGTCAACTGGGGATTTTGTGAGTGATTAGCTATTAGCACATTATTACATTCCATGTATAGTTCGTGTCAAAGTCAGGATATCCAGATTTGGAGAGCGTAGAACGCCTGTCCTTGTGAAACCCAAAGAAATCTGGCAGTATATTGGATATCCCAGAGTTTTAAATCCTATGCATCACAGCAATACATTCACAAGTCTGCTTAATCTTGGAATCTCTCCCATCATCTTCACAATAAATGTCCAAAGTTCACTCCCGCTAGTCATTTGTAATAGTGACCGTTGTTGTCGTCGTAGGCCTTTAAGATTAGTTCAAAATGAACCCTGTTCTGTTCTTGACTTTGTTTACGGATTGAGTTCCACCAAGTTGTTAAACACTACTTAATAAGAAAAATGTGAAAGTAAGCTGAATATTTCTTCGCATGACAAATAGCAAATAAGGCTGTTATAGCTAAACAATGCAATTAGACAATTTGCTCTTTATTAATTCCACATGTCATATATTCTTATGAAATAAAAACTGGATACAGTCAGTCTGGGTACTTTGTACAATGGATGTAAGTATTTAATACAGTGATCTGCCAGTGCTTCCGTTGTTAAACTGTACGGTAAACATACAGCGTTGTGAAAAGTCTGCCTTACTCTATAGTGATCTTTGTGGCATGAGACATGGGCTGAACTATTCGTGGTAGTTGGTCTCGTACTTGACATGACACCCAGGATCTTTAGCATATGCACTAGGCATGATTACTATATATATTAATATTTAAAAAATCGAGTTATAAGAGGTTCATTCTACATAGCAATTTTAAGAACTTTCCTGTACAAGTTCGGCCAGAAATATCGACGTGAAGAAGTTTATAACAAATTGGTTGTACGAGGGTTGTTTCTTTAATTTTGAGTCATTTTAGAAAAGCTGGAAAACAAACAAACATGAATGAATTGGGCTGAAACTTTCACCACATTTAAAGTAATAACTAAGTTACATTGCAGCAAAAAAAACTTGGGTGAAAATATCCATTTTGACAGCTTTTACTTCAATTTTAGTAGATTTTTTGTCACCTTTAGAAAGCTTTTTTTTAAAATACAGTAATGGTTAATGCGCTCCTTTCCAGGCAATACAATGCCTAGAATATATATATATACTTTATGAGCTAGCTATTTCTGTTTCACAGTTTTTTTTTATAAAGAATAACAAGAAAAAAGTTAAAAAATAATTCCTACTTTTTAAAATCTCGTGAAACTTTAACCGAAAACACAGCATCAATATCTGCTAATCTGCTCAAATGTTTAAAAAATTGACGAAAAATATGCAGAGGCAAAGATTTTGATCATCAACGAAATTCATGACAAAAACGAGTTTTTCCGCCAAAATTGGAATAAAAACTGTCTGTATGGACCGGAAAATTAAATAAATAACCCTCGTATTTGTCAAAATGGACCAACTGAATTTTGGAACCAAATAATTCGAATCTTGTGTGATGACAAATTCTGCAGCCTTCCCTAAAACTTTATTTCTGCACTCCTTCGCAGAAGAAAAATTGCACTATCCTTCTCTAAATGGTTTAAACAGCTTCAAGTCGAGTTATACAAAAGTTAATCATTTCTAAAATTAGTGGAATGGTCCTCTTACTCGCTTAGATAAAAAGTAGACATTAAAATTAGATGGAGTCTTCATAAGACCCTTAAAAAATGGAAACATTATTAAAAAGTCGTCGACCTTCGACCTGCTTGATTAGCTTAGTTGAAAAGACGATTGTGCTTTCTCCAAGCGAGGTAAACATAAAAGGCGAGACCGAATAGGACACAGATTCCAAGGAACATTAGGAAGATGAGAACCATGTTCACTACGTTTGGAAGTTTAGGACACTGGTCAGTGCAGTGCTTGCGAAGAACTTCCGGGTCCTTGTAAAATCTTCCTTCTTCCAAGGCTTGGAGAAGCGGTGCGACTGTCTGTCGCCAAAAATGTACATCCCGATCCAAAAATCGACTTGTGTCCAGCTTCATTCCAAGTCTGGTGAACACCATCATTTTCTTGGTGTCCTCATCAAATTCGGGCCAGGTGCCATTAGTAATACTTGGGTATCTGGAATTCAATTTGAATTAAAATACATTTTTGATACAAATTAAAAAGATATACAAGTTGCTTTATAAAATACTGGTAAACTTACCCGTGCTTAACAAAATTAGTCCAACTACTCCGAAAGTCTTCGAAAACCCTGTAGTCGTATCCCGGAAATACGGTACCGTTGACTGGGAAGAGAAAAACGTTTTCATCCCCAACTGCAGAACCCATCCAATCAGGATAGATGGAGAGTGTGTAGCGGAAGTCGAATTCGTAGCGAAAGACGCGGTGGGAATTAAATCTGGAAATGTATCTTGCAGCCAATTCACTCGGATTACGAATAAACAACGTTCCACAAAAATGTTGGTATGTGGAACGAAGAGACGGTTCTGGAATAATTGTACCGGGATACAAATACTCGTGCGTCACAACTGCCGACAAGCTTTCGTCGTTCACCTTGAAAAATTCCTGAAAAAATACCAATGTCAAAGTCAGGAGCGTTGACGCTACATGTGACCATACTCCAACGAAATACTTACCTGTAAGTCATCCGCTATTAAGTTTTCGAGGTCTTCTTCGTTGAGGGTATCATTTAAAATCTTGGACATCAAACTTAACTTCTTTTGGCCTACGTTCACTATGCAATTTGAGCCCGACACGGCATTTTCACCGATCATGACATCAACGTCATCCGGAAAGCGTCCCTGAAGGCATAGAGTGAGCCACGTTAAGTATATTGACAAAATCTGTGACAAATTCATGCAAAATCCATTGTTCACTTACGTATTCAATAAGTTCCAATGGATTTCCCTGAACGAATACACCGTCGATGGTTGGTCGCCATATTTCCGGAACCCTTTCAGAAATCTAAGAAATAATCATATTATTTTGAAAAATTATTTGCAAATTTTGTGGCGAGTAAGATTTCATTGAAGTTACATACTCGCAGCAGGTCTTGAACTGGCAGATTTTGTAGACACTCAATTGCATCTTCAATTGAGTCATTAGGAAGACAATCGCACAATCCAGCTAGCTTGAGAAATGGCTGAATTGGATCCTCCTCAATGCTCCAATGTCCAGTACCCACGCCGCCATGGAAAATAACTTGCTGAGCAAGCGGCTTCTTTGTATACTTTTTAACAAATCTGGGTGACGTCACGGCAGCGGAAAGTGCCACAGAACCATGGAATGTACCGGCGACTGTAATTCGGGTTAGATTCATTCCAAAAGGATCTCCGTTAGCTCTGATCCAGTCCAGGGCACTTAGGATGTCTGAGATTGCAGCATTTCCAGGTAGACTCGAATTTCCTGTGCTAAGATATCCGAAAACACCTGCAATATATGAATCAAGCAATATTTAGTAAGGCGTAAATAGCACCTTTGGTAAGCTACTATGGGCGTAATATGCAACTATTCAACTCATTATATTAATGGTTTCCTTTCCAGTCTAAGATTGTGACACCAAAAATCGTGACACCAAAGACCGCGATAGTACTATAAAACAGCGACACGACTGACCTAAATAATAAGTTCATGGCTTTCGACGGCTACTTTTTTCCGATTTTAATGAAAGTGTATGCTAAAGCATTGGAAAATTCAACCCACTCGATGAGTTCAACCACTTGTCAATTGATTAAATTGTACCTCAAATTTAAAAATATTTTAAATTCGTATTCCTTGGTATTTCAGCTTTCAAGTGAATCATCAACACACTAAGGCTGGGACAAGTGGTTGACCTCATGGAGCGAATCGAACTTGCCGCGCTCGTCGTCACACATGGCGCCAAATTCAAAATATTAGTGAGTCCTTAAGGAGATAGATATTCAACATTCAAATCTAACTATGCAAAAGCAATAGAATTGGCTGGGTGAGATAGGCAATGTAAATCTTTGAAATATTTGAATTTACTAAAATTCCAACAAAAAATATCATTTTAATAAAAAATTCAGTTCACAATCAGGAAGAAATTCAAGGTTAACCCATTTTCAGCTGTTATAACGTAATTTGCTCTGGGGTCACGGTCCCACTGACCATGAGACCTATTATAGTCCAAATATTCTGAAGCAAGTACCTACCTGTGCTATCTCACCTGCATTAAGCCAATTAAGTACTTCAAATTAATGAGATTTACATAAAATCGCTTACCAACACGATAGTTGAGCGTGACCACAATAATTCGATCCAAAGCGGCCATGGCCGACCCATCCAAAACTCCATTGTGAGCTTCCGTAAAATTGTAACCCGGCACAAAGACCAAAACGGGTAACTTCTCAGTATTCCGGTTATAGTTGATATCCGAAGGCACGTAAATATTGAGTTTCAAACAGTCTTCATCTCTGGAGAGGTGGGTGGCATTTGCTTGTTGCGGAGAATCCGGAAACTGGGGACAGGCAGGTGGGAGGATACTTCCGCCGTTATTCACCTTAACTTGCCCCATTATGTTATAGCCAAACCGGTCATCCGTGTCATTCGATGGTGGGCCAGGCACTCGGCGAGGAATCGTAATTCCCTTGGAAGGCATGAACCGATTCTTGCCCACAGGTGGTTCGGCATAAGGGATCCCCAAAAAGAGAGTTACTCGACCCCAAGTGGTCAGAACGTCAGTTCCCTCCACTAACCCTGATGAGGTGTGGATCCCCGCGTCCCCAACAACTCGGGTGGCTCCAATGAACAAGAGAACCGTGAAAATTGGTAGAAACGGCTTCATTTTGGTAAAACTAGTGATTTACTAGGGAGTGGTTCGAGTTCAAGGAGGCGTCACAATAAAGTGGAAGAAGCTGAATGCTACTGGATGTGGGAGAGACGCTAGTGCAACTCATAGTGTTCGTTCGTTGAGAATGACTAAAATGCTGACAGCGCGTCTTTTTCCAGTTGTACTTGCACAAGGATTAGACAATAGAGGGCCAGGAGCGAGATGAAGACGTGGATGCGACCTAAGTCGAACTGGACTTTGACTACAACAACAGCTCAAGATCTGAAGTCTAAAATACAGAGCTACTCATATACGATATGCGACATTTCAAGGCTAGTAAATCCGGTATGCTGCCAGAAAATTTACATGTGCGGAATTCAAGTTCTTTACCAGGTGAGAGAAAACGGTTCGTTATGAGCTGTTCTGTATTGCACTGGAAATCCGAGTTAGGCTACAAGACAGACTGGGACCTGAGTCGGATTTCGATTGGCATTGGTTTGGAATCTTTGGCTCATGTCTTTGCCAAAAGGAGAGTAGTGAAAAAATAAACATATGCGAGGAAATGCAATAATTATAGCATTAGCGTCACTCTTAAGGTTGACCTTTGAGTTCCGACAATAAATGGTACAGCGTGATATAAAGTTATGAAAAGGGTTTATGTAAAGACGGCAGGTTCTGCATCCTGTCTAAATCTTTTCTGGACAGGCTGGCGCTCCTGACAACATTCCCTGAATTAGATCATAAATAATGAATGGCGACAGAAGGGTTTTGCACGAATGCTTTACTATGTCAACCAGACGTCTGTTGCCTAACGTGGCTTTGGCCTTTTGTCTCAGAGTGGCATTGGCATGGCATAAACAAGTTATCAGCTCTGGTTGGTGTGATCGATGAAAGGACTTGTCTCAAATCTCATCAGCTATACATATTGTATTTAAAGGATCCGATCACGAATTGCGATTCAGGGCAAAATTCCAAACCGATCAGTCATCAATCAGTAAGGCCCGGCTTTGCATATTTTTGGATGTTTTTCTGGAGGGCAATGGACATCTGATACTCTGGATCTCCACGGGTCATGTTAGTGTGACCCTAAATACCCGTTTTTATTTTGCATACTTTTGCATACTTAGGCATTTTACGGCATAAATGCATATTTCGTAGTTTTAAGCATATAGTTGCATATTTTTGCCCTTTTCGGCTAGAATTTGGCAAAAATGCTCAAACTTTCCCACACGTGCAAAGTTTTCTGCATTTTTGCGTGTTTTACCTAGACAGCAATGGAACTTTGGTGTTGTATAACCACGGATCTTGTCAGTGTGAGCCAATATACCCGGTTTTTATTTTTCATATTTTGACATATTTAAGTGTTTTACGCCATATTTACATATTTAGTAGTTTTCCGCAAATTTTTGCGAATAGTTTTCCAAATTTGGCTAAGAGTGCTTAGACTAAGGTTTGTTATATTTTCATTCAGGCATTATATTAAAGTTTTTAATGCATATATGCGCATATTTTGAGGTTTTTTAAGTGCATATAAGGCGCATATTTAAGGGTTATTTAGTGCATATATATGCGCATATTGTGAGGCTTTTTACTGCATATAAGCCGCGCCTTATCAATCAGACATCATCGGTTTAACTTTGTCTCATGATTTTTATTGCATCTGTGGAAGTAAATGCGTAGGTACGTTCCTGATCATTTACATCCAGGCCAAGCCAAATAACGAATCAAAACGTTTTGCAATGAATGAAATAAGTATGCAAACAGAATTCAGGAAATATTTACATTTCAATATAATTTTTTGAATATGAGAATTGGGTTGAAGTATACCAAGCCCGATGCTCTGTCGCCTTTAACGTTGTCTCCGCGTTTTCTTCCATTTTCCCATCAGTTAGGTCGAATTTTTTTAGAACGGACTTTAATTATATTTCAATATTTTTAGGCTTTAACCTAACCTAACCCAATATAACCTACGCTAACCTAACCTAACCTAGCATAACTTGTACTTGAATTAAATCACACTTCATGAGAGGGAATAATGACAATGGTAGTTGGAGGCGCAATGACCGTGCAGGCGACAATAGGCTCAAATGCAGGGAGGCGACGCTAGAAGTGACATGGCATGGGCTTGGTTTACCTCAACCGAAATTGGTATTCGTGCATGGCATGATATTAGGAATGGCAGATATTGGAAGAAGCTGCTGTGTTTGAATTGGAAAAGGTGACTCATGGTGCACAACGGACACTTCTCTTAATTTTTTATTGTCATGGAAAATGCCAATGTAAACAGAGACAGAGATTGATGCATAAGTAGACGGAGTCATTATGGTGATTTCATTCTAATATTCATTCATTGGAACTTGAAACTCGTGGATTAAACTAAGTCGATAGCTGATCTACTCTGATCTCTCTCAGAAACTCTTGCTCTCAGTATCGGATCTACGTACAATACTGCTCAAAACCGACTTAAACCGATGAATCAGCGAGACGTTTCGTATTCCTCAACCTGTGCCCAATGTCAAAAAGCTTATGAGGGGAAATCAAGTGTCGTGTTAGCAAGGTTGGCCTTACAGTACGTATGTCATTCTTATATAATCCCACATTCTCCACGTTTCAAAGACGAGGTGAAAAGGAACTCAATTAAATATGCTTTTAAAGCATAGGTAAATCCTAAGTGCTTTCATGCATAGTTTCTATGTGCATTATTTTTGATTTGATTTGATATGCCACGAGTTTTTATGTTCACAAATGAATCAATGCGAAGGCCCCGCGCATCATGAGTTATTGGTATATGCGAAATCCAGCCTTAAAAGAACGTGTTACGAGGAACGAACCATTTCGTCAAAAACCTTACGTCACAAAACGCCGCTAATACTTGCCTTGGTTAGGCCCATGCTGATTCTATATCAAGGACAAGTACTTCCAAGGTCCCAGATTACAGAAGCCTGATCCTTCCTCGTTTTTTTCTTGAGTCAGGGAGGGATCTGGTCAAAGACATTGGAATTTGAGAGACAGACTCTGCAGAGACTTTCAATTATGCAATACGACTTAATAAAGTTAAAAAAAAAAGTATTTACCTAAGTGTTTTACCCAACATTTGACTTGTTTGGATTGGAATGCTTCGTGAAAAAGCAATTTATTCTACATTCTACTGTATTCTGGGATTCTGTCTGTATTCCGAATTCTGACTAGGAAAGAGTTATAAGTAGTTCATTGTTTCACAGGTATTCATAAACGACTACAAATCGGATCAAACTCAATGTTTTTTTTAATTTACCGAATACGATACCGAGGCCGACGAACAACGAATTTAACTTGTCTTAATTATTAATAAACCTGAATATTTATTATATGAGAACAGTGATTCAAAACTTTAATCCGTGAAGGAATTACATGAACAAATTGCCTTGAGCAGCTTCATCTAATCCTCACATACTTTGTGAGTAAAGAATCCCAAAGAAGGTCATCGAATATTTTAAGGTGAGGAGGCTAGTGGCATGTTGCACAATGCTTGGAATTTGATTTGCATGAATGGGCCTCCTTACCTGAAAATAGGCTATGCATTCTTTCGGTTTTCTTTACGACATCATCAGTGATATCAGTATGACATCACAGAACAAGGCCATCATTCAAATTACAATTTATACAATTAAACCCGCGGTCCGCGGTTAAACGGAGTTACATTCAAAGTTTTCTAAACACTATTGTCAATCTCACATGATTCAATATAAATATACCAAAAAGTCGTTCAAAAGAAACGTATAATCTCAGTCTCCTACGAAAATATTACTACTAAAGAATAGTGTATAAGCTATCACAGAATATACGAGTTCAAACTAAAAAAATGTGCGTGAGTGAACCAATCAGTCACTTTGTTAGAACGTTAGACTAAAACTAGGATTAGCTTTAAAACGTAAGTTGGAAGATCAAGCTACTGCTAATTAACCAACCTCCAAGTGAGGCAACAGCTGAGCGCTGTCCCTGCTCGCTCCTAGTATCAATGTTTTAAGGCTCGATATGCATAATTAAAATACATATGTAAATGCATAGAAAAGAGGGTCACTCCAATAATTCGTGCCGCTGCTTGGAAAGCTGTAAAACTGACAAACGTGAATCAACAGGGCTAAAACTTTTGCCACAGGTAAAGTAAATACTAAGTTAAATTGCAGCAACAAATTGGGTAAAAATATCCATATTCCATATGGGAAGTTTTTATTACTATTTTAGTCGAAACATGCTTTTTGTCCCTTTTTCTGACCGGTTCCTTTTTCTTTTTTATTTAAACTTTTTTTATTATTATTTTTCATTACAGTAATCGTTGATAGGCTCCCTCCAAGACAATACAATTCTTTGAATAAGCTTTTTTCATGAGTTCAAGTCCAGCTATTTCTGTTTTACAGGTTTAGAAAAAAATAGCAGAAAAAATATTGATTTTGAGCAATTTACAAAATGTACTAGTTCGTCAGTCTACTTCGTAAAATCTCTTGAAACTTGTATCAAAATCATGACACTCCATATCTGCTCAAGTGTGGCGAAAGTTGACAAAAAATATTTCGAGGCGACGATTTTGGAATTTTAGATTTTTTTTTATGAAAAAAAACGCTGTGTTCGACTAAAACTGCAATAAAAACTGTTGATATTGATATTTTTACCCAATTTTTTGCCGCAATGTATTGTTAGTTTAATAATGATGAACTGGGTCCAGCTCCAGTCTCCATGCTCTGCCAGCAGACTCAGAGAAAGAGACCTGCATGGCTTTTTTGAATGTAAAAAAAACGAGGAAAGGAAGAAGATGAAAGGCAAGAGGGAAGGCTCAAAAAAGTGAGCTTGGCTTCACGCCCACGATGTCCAGGTAGAGACCTTTTTTGGTTTGAAGAATCACTGGTTTGGAGGCCGGCCCTAGATGAGGTATATGGGTAAAGTTAGGACGGGCCCCCAAACAAGTGGTTCTTCAAACCAAAAAAGGTCTCTACCTGGACATCGTGGGCGTGAAGCCAAGCTCACTTTTTTGGGCCTTCCTTCTTGCCTTTCATCTTCTTCCTTTCCTCGTTTTTTTTTTGACATTCAAAAAACGCCATGCAGGACCCTTTCTCTCAGTCTGCTGGCAGAGCATGGAGATTGGAGCTGGACCCAGTTCACCATTATTAAACTGTGAATAACTTAATTATTGCTTTACCTGTGGTGAAAGTTTCAGCCCAAAGTATTAACGTTTGTTAGTTTTATAGCTTTTCAAACAGCGGCTCGAATGAATGGAATGACCCTCGTACAAAATGGTATTTTAGATACACCGAAACCCGTGATTTTTCACGGTTTCAAATCTCCGGTTTTCATGACTAGTACTTGCACGAATGACTAGATATTACATACTTAAAATGAACCTGATCTAGCTTTCAAAAAATGTTAGCAATACCTTACCTTGACCTTGACAAAAGAGGTTTTCTTTTGTACTGCGGCTATTTCTTTTTGGTGTGAGTCAAACCCTTCCCTTTTTCATCTCACTAATTTGGAAGTCCCTCATACCTTGTTTGTACGTACAATATACTACAGCGGTTTCATCTCATATTCATTTGTTTATCTTGCCAATTCAGTCGATAGTCGATACCAACTTGGAAGTAAGACATTAGTCAAGATTCGTTATTTTTCATAATACAAATATTCTTCATGCAGGGAAGTTAAGAAGGGAAGCGCGAGTATGCAGAGTTTTTGAGACTGTTTACGATTTGTTGAGTCTGTAAAAAAACAAGGAGAACAAATTTCTGTGTTTTTGTTTATGTCACGTGCCAAGTCATGTCATAAATACGAGTAAATGTCTAAATAAAGAAAGGGCTTTGACCTTACCTATTTCTAATTCAGAGGGATCACTTGCATTATTGCTGTTGAATTTTGATTCCAAAATTAAGTTGTCCTTCCTCAGATTCTAGTCTCTAATGGTACGTATTTACATAGAAGTTGGTGAAGAGAGTGACGAAGGTGAACATGTAGAATACTAGCCAGGTCGAAATCCAAACTGGAAACCCACACTTTTCTCCCAAATAAATTGAAGAGAGGCAAATGAAGATAGTGAAGACAAACTGGGTCTGTGAAAGTCAGGAATTACAAAACAAAATCAAAATCCACTATTCAGCTGTAAATTCAAAATTATATTATAATTCCATGTAAACAACTTGAAAATTCAGAATCCAGCATAATTATGATCTCAGCAAAGAAACTCTCAAAACGTGTAACCTCATGGAAGGAGGCTAATTCCATGCAAACAGCATGAAAATGAAATATAGTATATTATATTGCAATTTCAATTTGTAGTTTGCATATAGCGACTCGACTTACAATTTGCATGATGGTAACAAACTTCTTGTAGCTCGTGGCTCCTGCAAATCCTACAAAATTATAAATCATCATCAGAATATATGTGATCAAATTACTGCATTTTTTTCGTTTTAGACTACACTAATTTAAATATTTTCTCACGCACTCAAATATCCCAATGTGGTCAGTTTGAAGTACATGTACATCAGCACGTGAACCCAACAATTGATGGCAGCAATTACAGCAGCTGAAAAAAGTAAATCCAGAAGAAACACGTGAATGAATTGGTTGATCACGCTGAGCGAAATCCTTATTTGAAAATCAAGATGGCTTACTCGAACCACCGGGAACAAATCGTACACCCAACCAGCTGGCATACACAATCGTTGAGTGATGATACACATGGAGGAATGTCAAGTTTCCACCTTTCTGACGAATGATAATGAAGATAGTATCTCCTAATTCCAAAATCTTGGAAACATGGAAAAGCCATAGCCAAACAGCAATCTGAAACATGAAGAGGAACATTGATCTGCATTGATCTAAATTGTCTGAGTTGAAGTCGGTTGTTGGTTGTCGCTTTAAAAACGATTTCTGATAAGAGTTGAGCTTACCTCATCCTCAGTTTTGTCCTCACTCCGAAACCGAACTCGCTGACATTGATATGAATAATTGGCTCTAATGATCAACGCGGTTAACTGCAAAAATAGAAACAAGTGGTAAAAGGAACGGTATTATTGGTGGCAAGGCTCGAATTTTGATTTCAGATTTCAGTCAATAATAATACCTGGAGAAATCTGATTACTTACCGCAGAACCCATGGTGAAGTTGAATATGAGTGCGATGACATTGTAGCATATGAGGCTGAGCCTGACAGGAACTGGCGGTCGATCTCTCATAATCTTTGGGAGCGTGGAGACGACAAAGACTAAGTAGAACATAACCACTGACGTCGGGTATACCAGGTTACTCATGAGGGGCCATTCGTCAACTCGAGGATCTGTCCAATCCAAACAATACAGGACATTAGTAATGACGAAACGAAGGAGAACTTGTTACTGATAACAGATCGTCGGGCTTTCCGCAACAGCGAACGTCCTACGTCATGTATTTTAGCTGTCAAGTATTGTTGACTGTTGACAGTGACATGTCAGTGACAGCGTCGACGTCGACAGACGCTCCAGCGCTTTTTCCACTTCTACTTTCTTTGACTTCTGATTCTATCTACTTAACTCTAATACGATACTATCGTCAACTGCTGACTGCTGACTATGTATATCTATATGACATGACATGTAATGTAGTATGTAGTAAGCTATTCTTCTAAGTACTTACCCATTTCTTCCAAGAGTTCATTCAAGTGGTCCATGGCCATGTCATAGCCCCAACGGCCAAATTCCATCATGCGGGCAATGGAAGGTGGCTCAATTTGTGCCTTCACCATGATGACAGATTTCTTTGACTTGTGACGTAGAAGATGAGTGTCGTTCCAGTTATACGAGATGCCCGGCCCGGATGTACGTTGTGCAGGTGCCTGCCAAGGACCTCAGTAAATATTTAAAGCTTATTATCTAGTTATATTGGAATTGGAGACTGTGAACTTGAAGACGGAAGAAAGTGACGATGGGCTACGCTATGTGTGTTTGTTAGAAAAGGTGAAAGACCCTTTCCCGTTTAGGAGAAATTCCGGTCTTACACTAAAGTGAAACTGTAAAAGAAAAAGCCGAAAGTGAGTTTTTCTCCCTAGCCTGCCTATAGCTAACCTATAGACGGAACGGCTCTCCCGTGCCCGTAATGTAAATTGAAGGCAAGAGTGGGAGGAGTTGCTCCTTTTTCTCACG
>JAQFXZ010000532.1:0-18438 GCA_034694025.1 Ceratophysella scotica | reverse complement strand
GCGAATAAAGGGAACGATGGTTTCCAAGTCTGTAAGACCTACGGGTATACACGGACTATAAACCCCCCATTATTATAGTAACTGATTGAAGAATACAAAAATACTGCAAAAATGTTGGTCAGAAGAGCGAATATTCGTGAATCTTGATAATAGTCGCCATCGCCAATTTAAAGAATATTTGCCTAGTATTCGCCAATTTTATTCGGTCGTGCACGAATTTTGTAGGACGAATTTCAGGCGAATTATTCTCTTGGACTTCTGTGACTACCCATTCGCCTTCGCCAGTGAAATTCAACAATTTTTGGTCGAAAATACACGTCATCCCTACTTACGATAGTAGTTTACACTTACCTTTCTTAACGACGATGACTTCAGGCTCCGGCTCCTGCTTGATTTCCAGCTCTGGTATGAATGAATCCGGGAAATCAGCTCGGAAGCTGCAAGCAACAACAGAAAATTACCAACAATTAACTGTGCAGATCTCAATGTTGTCAAGCAAAACTCCAAAGAGAGCAGAAAATGTTCAATGACACTGTACAAACAACATGTATATGTTGGAGCTAATACAGATAATGGGCCATGATAATGGGCTATTATGCATAATAGCCGGTTAATCTGGAAAATCAATTTTAAACAACGCTGATTAATGCTTGCAAAATGCCTCCGATTTCTGAAGTTAAGCCGCTCCTACTCAGAATTTTACGCTCTTTCCAATGGTGTAATTCTTGATTCAATCAGATACAGCTAAACACGTTAAATCAACATACAAGCGCCCAGACAAGGCAAATACATCCCTAATCATGTGTTGAGGTGAGATTTAGGTATATTTAATTTAATTACGAATTACACCATTAGATAGCGCATAAAATTCTGAGTTGAGCAGCTGAACCTCAGAAATCGGATACATATATTTGCAAGCATTAGTAAACGTTGTTTGGAATTAATTTTCCACATTAGCTGGCTATTATGCATAATAGCCAATTATCCACATTAGCTCCAACTCCAATATATTTACAACTGCACGCTTGCCACAATGAAGATGTCATAAACAAATCAACGGAACGTAACATAGCACTCAAGTAAGTACGTTGAAGTAAATATGGAACAGACTCCTGTCTGTAACCACATATTGTTGCCATGCCACCACCCGTTGAATATTGAAATCACTTAAAAATGCACATTTGGAAGCAATGTTGGCTCCACTTATCATTTTTTATCCTTTGGATTAGGTTAGATTGTGCCTGAAGCAGGTGTTAGTAAATTCTGGTAATTAGGTTAGGTTTAGGTTTGTCGCAATGTTGGGTGGCAACACACAACGGGAGGTTACACTCTGTTCCATAATCTTTACATTAAACCCTCGACAGATCATCTCAGATCAAAGACTTACACTGTGTCGTATGGATCATGAGGTTTCAGACCGGGAAATAGATTCAATTGTTCCTGCTCAGGAGCATATAAAAGGACCCGAGTACAAACAAAGTCGAACAGAATCCTGAGTGAGTCAACCGTCTCCTTCATGAGTCGCACGTCTCGGTTTAACGGTGCTAACTCTTCCCGATTCAACTCATCCGCCAACTCCCCTGGAGTTTTCGTCAATCCTGATGGCTTGCTAGTTGATGGAGAAACCTGAGTTACTTTTGGGGTTGAAGAATTAGGCAACAACTTCTTCTTGGGTGAACTTTTCTCTTTCTCTTTTTCTACTTTCGACTTGTTCAGAATAGAAAGTTGCTCCAGTCCGTAGTACTTCACAAAGTCCTCCAAAATCTGAACCACGTTGGGCTTAGCAGGTATAGTGGTTAGCTGCAAAGAAAAGAAGCAATTGATTATTTAATACTTGCGTTTCTAAAGTTTCAAATGCATATTAGCCAAAGCAAATCAATATATACCCGGTTTTCGTCAACGATGTAATAATTGTCGGTACATAAAAGCACTCTCATCTCATAGGTAAGCAGAATCGGAGGGTTTTCTCGATCTTCTGAAGAGCCTTCATCATCGTTCGCTGTAGCCACGGCCTCCCCATCTTCGTCAAGTCCGGGTTCAGTCTTGATAGCTATGCCTTCTTTCGGATGAACTTCGGCCCGCTCAAACAACGTTGTTTTTCTTGCCAATGGCCATTTGCGCCCACTTTTTCCTGTTCTTTTCCTGTCGTCAGTGTTGAAGAGAATAAAATAGTAATGAAAACCAATGAAAACTCCACCAAATACACAAAATTTTTGTTTTGTTGTATGTTGAAATGGGAGAGGGAGAGGGAGTCTGACAACAAATATTGTTTCTACACGAAACACAAAAACAAAGTGTCAACAAGTTCAACTACATGGACAGACTTACACTGAGTTCTGGAGTTCTAGGGCGTCCTCCTTAAGCTTTTCTTGTAATTCCCGGCTATCATCACAAATCTTGAGAATAAAGTCCTGAGTAACATAGCGATCCCAGGAGGAATTCCAGCCCTGGAAACAAGTACTTACACCTTAGTCGTGATTTATGTACACATACACATGTATGTAGGCATTTGAAATTGAAATGCAGAAACATGAGTGACTGCATTTCGCCCTTCGCAAATGAAAAATGCAATATTATGTGCTGCGCTCGCACACTAAAGCTAGGAAGAGCCGGATAAATATAAAACGAAGCTTAATTTGCAAAAACAATTAGACCGTCAACATCTAGACGCGGAATTCACTGAACGGCATATTAGCAAATATTTTTATATGTTATACATATAAGGCAACACAATCTACATACAAACAAGACACAACGGTTATATAGCTCATTTGACATTATCGACACGAAACAAAGTACAAGCACAAACTGACTTACCAGGAAGTGAATGAGATACTGAAACGCCACTCCGCCTTTCCCGTCTTCCTCGGGGTTCGATATTTTCAGAATCTTATAAAGACAACAACAATTAGTTTACCATACAGTCTGATATTGATTTAGAATATTACAAAAGTATACGCAGCCGTCACACAGACTGTCTCAGCATCTGCAACGCTCGCACTCAAAAAGGGAGCGAGGAGCGAGCACTGCAATATTTAAATTCAGCTAAGCTGAGACTGACCTTGGCTTCATACAGCACACGATATTTGGAGGGATCAGGTTCATAGCATAAAACCTGTTGAATAAAAAAACAAGCCAAATATTTCACGAGTAAAATGGTAAATCAAAGCACAAAACATTGAACACCGATCCGATCAGGCTCTGGATCAGTATTACAACTTTAGTTAGGGTAATTTTGTCAACGAATATCAAATATTCAAAATCAATGGTCAATCATTCGATGCTTTTGTTCACATCTAACCAGTTCATTTTTTATTTTAATTTGACATGAATTCAATTAATAATGTATGTTGTGATGATACTGCTTCATATTATATACTATGGATAGGTGCTAGGTCATAGGTCCTTCTGATAATGATTTTGTTCAATTTCTTCTAAGTTCAAGTTACCTTTTCATTCAATTTGAATGGACATTTTGGTGGAACGAGCTTCTTTGAACTTGCAGGTGACTTGACTGCAGGTTTCTTTGCCTTTGTGAACGCAGATGACCCCGTAGAACCTCGTCGCCACCCCCGTCCGCGGCCACGACTACTACGGCCACTCATGGCCTGTTCGGACAACAATGTCCTGAGTACTACGTACTACGCTTGACGTAATATGTTGACAGTTCCTTTGAGGCACACACTTGACGTTCGTCGTAAGCCCCCAACAACCTAGGGCACAGTATTGAAGGCTTCTTGAGAAGTGATCAACGATGTTAGGTGCAGACCTGTCGCCGTCCGTCCTCCGTAGGTCCACCCGGTGAAGGTGACTCCCTTTCAGCTGTCGCCTTTGAGCTTTGGGTTTGGTCTTCACACCCAACACCTAAAATCTTGGTCAGACATCCCTCCACAGAAAGTCAGACGAGGGAGAATTTGGACTATTACACCCTCCCGCTCTTCTCAAGGGGCCCCATGCGAGTTCGGCCCAAAAATATTGCCAAAGTTGTTGGTCATCACAGCAGAATGTGCTTAAAAACAGAAAGATGTGCTAAAAAAAACCCAAAAATACACTAAAAAATAGCAAAAATGCTAAAAAGTGCTAAATCATCCAAAAAATGTTTTAAATGTGCTCTGGCGGAGGACGGCAATGCGCGCGCTAAAACAGGGCAATCCTTTAGCGCAAAAATGTATATTTTAAAAATCGCCAAAAATGCGCTTAGAAGCACAAATAATGTGCTTAAAAACAAAAAATTGCTTACAGCAAAAAAGTGCTAAAAAAACAGCAAAATGCACTTAAAAGCATCAAAAATGCGCTAAAAAACAACAAAAATGTGCTAAAGTGAGCAATTTCTAGAAAAATGTTTTTAAATGTGCTAAACCCTCAAAAACGCAAAAAAAAAGTGTTTATAACTTTGTTTTCCAACTTCCAACCCAAATGACCTGACTCGGATAGATCCGAAGTTTCATGCCACAGATGTTCAAGATCAAAAAGATGTTTTCACACGCACTGCCGGGCTCTGGTCATCAGTAATCATAATCAAGTCATTAGGACCTAAAAAAATGCATACTTTCGTTCTAATGTCTCTTTTAGAATGTTTAGTTAAATATATACATATAGTGCCTTCGTGGAGATGGATGTTTTTGAAATTTCAAGGGTATCCAAGGAGGTATAATGTGTCTTTTTCATAGACACTATTTTTATTCTTTGTTCTTGCTTTACATGGACAAGTCATACAAAAACTGTTTTCGTGATCAACCGCTTGCCTTCTCCTGAAACTCTTTTTAGTTCATTGAGAAGAGAATAATCTTGCGATCGTTTTGTGAAATTGACTGCTTGTACTTGCAACTTGCTAAGTCCTAAAGCAAGAAATGACCCTGTCCTCGCTCTCCCATGGTGATGCTGTAGTTGTTTGGTACTAGAATCTGTCCAAATGTTTGTTTTGCTTGAGCCTTATTGCCTGGGCGGGCTACGCGCTTGGTTTGTCTTTGTCATGTCAGGCTGCTGGGTGCTGCTGCTGTCTGGATGGATATTGTTTCTGTTCGGTTTTGGTGGCGGTAGTTTTAGAATTTACTACGTAATTCGATCAACACAGTCAAGGAGAGAGGAGAAACAGAAAGTCAGACAACAGATAAACTTCCGATTTTGAAAAACTTGTTTTTAATACAAAATACCAAATATTGAATTTGGATTATTTCTCGAGTCCTTGTATCTACTCTGCTAGTGTGCAGTAGCTATTATCTTCCCGTAATCAATCATAGAAAGTAGAAAAGGTAAGTTTCTATCGTTAACTTTCGCCGTCAAACACTTCGTTGTTGTTACATTTTAGGTTAGCGTAAGTTCGAAGTTCGAATCTGTTCCGATTTCACACAGAGGTCAAAGGTAGTGTCGCGATTTTTCCTATGTGTTTGATATTATCATAACACTTCCTTTATTCTGACTGACTTCCACTTCATATATATCACATCAGTGTCTTCCTGACATTGACTTGAGCCTTATTTAATTGTTGGTTTTCGATTTTGTAGTTCCTAGTTTTCCTGACGCAAATTCTGCAGTATCACTGAACTCATGTACCGAAGAACTTCTTAAATAATTGTGGTGAATCCATTCTCCTAATCGTCATCTACTTCAAAATTCGTGAAACTGATTTGACGGTTTAGCTACGGCCAACAGAAGGAAGAAAATTCACAGGCAGCTTAACTTTGACTGATTTTGCCTGTAATTGGGAGTTTGTAAACCGGTAAGAACCAATAAACCAACACGCATATCAGGCCCTTCAGTTTTGATTGCAGTTTGCTATCATGCTCAACATTAGTAGTAATTTGAATGAGGGGCCTTAAACACGCATTCAAATATCTTAACTGTCAGGGTAAACCTCGTTCAATCGTTCATCAATCAGACATTGCCATCATCAGTCAAACGAATACTTAGTCTGTTATGATAGCATAAGGTCAAGCATAACTGCTTGCTGCTTCGAGCTTCGGCTTACGGCGATGAACGTTAAAGCAAGCCAGATAGTCTGTTTCTACATAGTATAAGCAAGCCAAGTCCGCGTTGTAGTCGACGCATGCGTTGGTTGTGCAGGGGATAAATTCTTGTGTTCAGAAATTCGACTATTTTTAATTGATATAAGTACAATGGCAAGTACCGAGTGGTGTAAATTAGAGTACGCCAGATTGCCAATACCGGATTAGAGAAGCTCGATTTATGTTTAATCAGAGAAGATTCTTTAACCTCTGTCTAATTGTTCGATGTTGAATTACGTTTCAGAGTTTACTGCAGTACAATCATCACGGTCGTAACCCGAAATCGGGGATTCGAAGGAGTCTTGACCTACACAGAAACGTTTTCAAACTTTCGTGGCAAGCGTCCGAGAAGACTGAAATACACACAATGTCTTCAAGCACTCGAGCGATTGTTGGGTCGCCGAATCCGTCCAAGAGTAAAGTAAACCGGGATCTACGATCCACTCCTAAGCCAAACTATCCTGCTCGACCGCAACTTCCGGTGACGTCATCACCCGCCATTGTTGAGGAATCCTCTTCTCCGAAGCGCAGCAGTCCTGGTTCTGCTCGAACTCAACTCCCGGTGACTTCATCGTCGTCAGCAAGTGTTAAACAATCCTCTCCTAAGCCCAAGCGTCCTAGTTTTTCTCGAGGTCAACCTCCGGGGCTTACATCATCAACAATTGTTGAAATATCCTATCCTAAGTCCAAGCGTCCTAGTTTTTCTCGAGGTCAACCTCCGGGGCTTACATCATCAACAGTTGTTGAAATATCCTATCCTAAGTCCAAGCGTCCTAGTGTTGCTCGAGCTCAACCTCCGGGGCTTACATCATCAACAATTGTTGAAGTAGCCTATCCTCAGTCTAAGCGTCCTAGTTTTGCTCAAGGTCAACCTCCGCTGTCTTCATCATCATCATTTGTTGAAGAATCATATCCTAAGCCTAAAACCAAG
This sequence comes from Ceratophysella scotica, assembly GCA_034694025.1. NCBI lineage: Eukaryota > Metazoa > Arthropoda > Collembola > Poduromorpha > Hypogastruridae > Ceratophysella > Ceratophysella scotica. Next base: position 11,502 of record JAQFXZ010000532.1, on the reverse strand, counting down.
CATGCTAGTTTTGCTCGAGGTCAAGTTCCAATGTCTTCATCGTCCGCAATTGTAGAAGACTTCGCTTCTCCCAAGTCTCACTATCCTGGTTTCACTCGAGCTCAACTTCCTGCATCGTCATCATTAGAATTTTCTTCGCCCAAGCCCAGCCACGCAAGTTTTGCTCGTGATAAACTTTCAAGAACCGTTTCATCAGCACTGGTTGAAGAGTCCTCTTCTACTAGTACTAGTCGTAGTGGCAGCAGTCGTGTTCGGATTGTGGGTCCCCCGATCCCGAAGAACATCAGAATCAACCTGCCCAGTTCTAGTTCGGAGTCGGATCGGAAGCTTACGCCCAGAGAAAGAGCTATGAAAATACTTGAGTTGAGGGATATTCCCCAATGTGACGTTTGTGGCCAGCCAGCTACCCCGGAGTATACGACGGTACCTGGATTTTGGGCAAAGCTCCTTGTTTGCTGCTGCTGCCCTTGTGTTTACGGCAAGTGGTGTTGCTTTTTCAAGAAATACGAGGATCTTAAAATACCTTCATTCATATGCCCGGAGTGCAAATCAGAATTAGGCGGAGTTCCCAAGGATTTTGACCCCAGCACGTACCCCTTCCATTTCCGGCAGTGCTGAAGCAAGAACCAGAACTACAATGATGACTCAACAGAAATACGATTTGAATATGCAATTAACAAGACGGGTGCCCAGGTTGAACTTGGAACTAAATTTATTGTAAGCCTTGAATCATCACAATAAATAGAAACGTACTCAATTAACAGTTGCTGAAAGTAACAGACTTTTATAATAGAAACAAATTATTATCCTTAAATCCAGTTCCTGAAAAGAGTTCCGGAGAATGCATACTCGGTCAGTTGGTCAAAGCCGCAACTGTAAAAAGTTGAGTTAGGTTAGGTTCAAAAATTGGGCAGTAAATTACAAAGGTAAAGGTCAATAAAATAAACCGTTTTGCCCAACTGACCGGGAATCGGAAAATCGAATGTAAATGTTGGATCTAGTATGGATAATTGGCTATTTTACACAATAGCCGGCTAATATGCAAAATGAATTCTAACGAACATTCATTTCCGCTTGCAAATATGTATACCCGATTTTTGTAGTAAACTGCTCTTACTCAGAATTTTACGCTCTTTCCAATGGTGTGATTCTTAATTCAATCAGATACACCTAAACGCATTAACTCAACATACAAGGGTCCAGACAAATCAAAATCATCCCTAATCAATCACGTGTTTAAGTATAATTTGATTGAAGTGAAAATTACACCATTGGAAAGAGCGTAAAATGCTGATAAAAGCAGCTTAATTCACATATTGGATTAGAACACACACATTTGCAAACATTAGCCAGCGTTGCTTAGAATTTGTCTTCCATATTAGCCGGCTATTATGTAAAATAGCCAATTATACACATAAAAGAAATTGGAACAAACCCATGCGTGAAACTGAATCAAAAATCAACTTGATATCTCACATCACTTGAAGAAAAAATGTAGATACTTTGCAAATAAATTTTATTAGCCATTTTATGTCCCTTAAAAGCTAAGAAGAAAAGTTGGATAGTATTTAAAAATACATACCTCTAAAAATATATACATTTGCTTCATTTTGTACACAACACAACCTCAGGTAAGCTCTTCAAACTTAGCAAAGTGATCAAGAACTAGTACTGAACTACAAATTCGTTCCATAACTGAGGTCATATCAAAATGCAAAAATATTACATTCCTCTTATTACCAATAAATTACACTATTACTTTTTTTTCTGTCTAAAGTAGCATATCATACATTCAGCTTTACATTTAAAATAGTTCCTTAGTTATTGGACTGAGACAGTCCAACTCTGCACACAAGTTCCCCACTGTTCGTAGGTTGTTTTAGAGCTCAAGGCTCATCAAGGCAATTTACAGTAACGGTCAACTATCTACATAGCTACAGGTATTTAACATTCATAAATCGGAAACATTTTGGCAATATAGTATGGCAAAACTCAACTCGTTCATCACATGTCAGCACTCACGTCTTTCATCACTCAGTAAGGCTATGGCTACATATTTACAGGTACTTTATTGATTCTTCCGTTACTGACTGAGTAGTAGCCATAAAACAGCCTTCCTTGTTCTTTTAGTACTCGCTCCAACTGAGCTAAACTGTATCTACTAAAATATAGTCTTCCATTCAGTTACTTGAGTTACAATGACCAGTTGCTAGAAATCATAGATTTTCCTTGAACTATTCAGCACGTTTCCCTATTTCAGTTGACTTTTCACTCAGTCTCATATTTCGGTATACAGTATACTACTTAACTTAAAAATTAGAACTCTCGAAATATTAAAATTTGAACTACAAATATTTTAATTTCGTATGCTAACTAGTAGATAGTTGGGACGGTCCCCCATCCCATAGTTATTGTACAGCTATTAACATCAAGTTTGAGTTTTGAGTAAAGTCTACAAAACTGAATTCCAATACGATACAAGGTGCACTACCAAGGTATCAGAAACAGAAACAAACATTTGGACATATATGGCATATCCCCAATAGATATTTACATTTTACTGATCCATAAATCAAAACTATGACAAGTACTTCAACTTCCGAACCGAGTATTAACAATAATTGTCTATACATTAATTTGGAGCATTGCATTTCTCTTAAAATATTGATTCCATCATCGTACTCGTCCTAGTTTAACGCATAACAACTCTAAGTCGATTTAGGCGGTTGCTTTTATCCAGCCGAAGAGGCTTAGTAAAAATAAATCTCTCTCCTCGACGCATAGATACATGAATACTCACATTTAAAAATAACAAGGCAAGCATTCTTACATATGAGAACAATTTTTCGTCTGACGACTAATAACCAGTTAGTAGTACTCTCTCATGACTAAAAGTACTCATACTTCGAATGCTACGTTACGAGTTTTGACTTTGACTTAAAAACCCTGTTTGGGCTTTACATTTTCCATCTTATAAGGACGATCCACTTCCGGCTCTTACTAAATACTTAGTTTAAAGTTATGAGCCACCAGTTAGTTGTATAGAACAAAAACGAGCACCACAATGCGATGCTAAATATCAGAGGCACCATATACGTCAAAGAGCTCAATTAATGAAAAAAACACAAGAAACTAAGATGCATATAATTACAATATTCAGACACCATTTTGGGCTTTCAGTGTAGTTTCTGCAACTTAGTAGTTCTCTTTTTGTATTAGAGAACTGATGACTCATAATTAATTTTAAACTAAACTTGTATATGAGGCTAGGCCGGAAGCCGATAGGGTATGTCGTGTCTAAATAAACTTCTAAAGATTGACAGCAAAACAACTTTCTTACATACATAGCATGTGGAATACTAGTCCAGTTTAACAAAACTAAATCCAGTGAACAATCTAGTGTGCTAGTAAATCATAGCATCTACAAAAGATTAACTAGATTAAGAAGGAAAGGCACGCGCACTTTTGACGGATGGAACTAAATCCTTTTCAACTTTCGGCCACGCTGATCTACCAACATCGCGTACCAACACCAACACAAGCTCTTCATTGTTTAGAACTTCTGGATTCGACTCACAAGCACAATCCCCGTGAATTTTTAAATTAAATAAAGGTATTGAGTATTAAACTAAAAGGACTACAGCAAAAGCTGCTGAGTACATATAACTATCTATAGTGTAAAAATAGATATCCCATTGTGTCTATATGAGGTGATAGGGGAATGTTCTGAATTTGATACAAGGTAGCATAAAATATGTGGGTCTTCATTCTTCTTCTAAAAGGCGATATAGAAAATTGAGCACTTCAGGTCCAGGCAGGAATGCAACTGACTTAGAATTTGACCGTTTTCCCGTTGTCTCGAGCTTTAGGATGAAGCGTCACAACCACAATTCCAGATAAAACAACAAACCTGAATAGCACGACAGGAAATATTGAAATTAAACTTATTTGAAAGTTGAAAGCATTCAAAAATGTTGAAAAACGATTGAACACTTACGAATAGTGATTCTTCCTGAGGAAGTCAATCACTGCCGGAGAAACTCTTGGACCTCCGTGACTGTTGTTTCCCTTACCGACGATAATACGTAATTCTAGTTTTTTGAGCTGTGAATTTTCCAAATAATCTCTCTTTTCCTGTATACAATAAGAAGACATTAAGCCTGAGCCAATATTTGAACTGCCTTTAGTTGACTAAACCCATCAGCTTTATTTTTATTACACTTACCCGCAGATATTGGTATAAGCGTTGTAAGGCCTCAGTAACAAACAAATGGTGCAAGTCAAGAGTGTGACCAGATCCGTGCTTACGAGTTAACTCCCCAACTATTAGTTCCGCTGCTCTTCGGTTTGATTCAAACATGCTGTTTTGGTGGAGTTTTGCCTAGAAGCACAATATCAGGATTAGGATAACGGAAAGTAAATTGATTGTTACGTTTTGGATTCAGCGTTTGTATGAACTAAGAATTTTACCCTAGGAAAACCTTGGGTTTCTGGACCCATGGAAGAATTTCGAACATATTACACTTGAAAATTCATATAAATCGAACCTATAGGTTAAATGATCTGTATTTGGCGTCAAATTCAAGCTAAATATATTCTTGACAGCTAATAAAATTGTCAAAAGATGGCATGAAACTTTCTTTCAGAGATTTTTCGTTTGAAGCAAGGGGTATCATTTATACCCACAAGGTATTCCTATTCCAAGGTTTAAGTCAATTATGTGCGCGTTGCTACAAAATATATTCGACATGGTCATCATTGACATTTCTTCGCATTTGTTTGCAAGCGGTTCACGGTAGTTAAGATTAGCTCACCAGTTGAGTGTAGTATCCCGAGACTTCTGGACCCATCCCATTATTGAACATCTCTTGCACCTTGTTCCTATACTGCTCACGAAGGTAATAATGTTGCATTGCTCGGGCTCTCCACTCCTGTGCAGTTAACTCCCTCTCAGCCCTCGAACGTCCCACAGCATTAGTGGTGTTCTCAATAGTCTGCAACATATTCGGAATTTAGAAATAACATAAACAGGTTGAGGTAAACAAAGCCCCATACTATGTTATCTTCAGCGTTGCTTTGCTTCCCAGTGTTTTGAGCCTATTGTCGCCTCCACGGCCATGGCCATTGTCGCCTCGAACTACTATGTAATTTTGCCTCCCATGGAGTGTGATTAAATACACGTTATGTTAGGTTAGGTTAGCTCAGACTAGGTTATGTTAGGTTAGGTTTAAGCCTCAAATAAATCGAAACAATTGACGTCTGCGGCGTTTCAAAAACTCTAACCTAACTATTGGGGAAAATGGAAAGAAAACGCGGAGGCGGCGCTGGAAGGCAACAGGCAACATAAACATAGCATAGGGTTTGTTTTACTTTGACGAAGTTGAGACTTGAGCAAAAGTCGCGCAAGTGTGTAAATGTGTAATAATGATAGAATACAGAAAGTACTCACCTCAACCTCCTGCAGAACAGACGTTCGTATAATTCTACTAGCCTCTAAGAAATTTTCAGTTAGTCCTTCCGGGCTAAACTTGGGGCCATAAAGAGTCTTGAGGGCTCTAAGGGTCTCTTGGTATTTCCCACTATTCTGTGCATACACATCCTGAATAGTATCTAATGATAACGTAGGGAAAGCAGTCTGTAACTTCTCTAAGGTCAACTTGGACGCCATAGTCTGTTGAATTTCCTTCCGTTTATCTGTAATATACTTCTGATCTCTTGCCGTGAGACGAATCTCCAATTCCATTAGCTTCTGGAAATCTGGGACAGTGGAGGAAGTTACATAGTCCATATTTATCAAGTCCTCAATCAGCTTCTGATTCTCTACCTCCTCCTCAGTATTCCCGCTTCCTTCCTCAGTCGTCTCACCAAGATTTGATCGTTGAATTGTATTTAGAAAAAATAGCTGGAACATTTCAAATGCCATCTTGGGCGGAATACGAATTTTGAGATTCTCTTTGGGCAAGTTATGAGCGTCCATTAATCCAAACGGATTCGTATACATCTCCATCAACTGATTCACAAAGTCAGGAGGGAGCTCCATGTCAAACCAATCTTCCCCGTCGGTAGCCTCAAAAATATCCTCTGGTGAGTCCGCCCTTTCTCCCGCATCATGACTTGATGCTGGAAGAGCAATAGCACCCAAAGTCGCATCAAGGAATGGAGAGTGACCTTTCAGACCGATTGGACTCGGTGCTGGAGTGTCAAGGAAGGGACTTGACCTTGTCATCAATAGTTCTGCATTTGTAAGATGGGACGGGTTGTACGATGATTGCTCCACTACTTTTTGAGGGTTTGAAAAATCTTCATCCGTGCTGCTGCTTCGCTTGCCGCCATTCTTCTTTTTCTTAGGTTTTGCAACAGACGTGGTGAGCCGAGGAGGTGCAGCAGTGAAGGCACCTGCTTCTGTGAACGACAGGCCAGAAACCCTGGACCCCTTGAAAGCTCCATCCATCTTGTACCCTCCGTCAATGAGCAGGCTAGTGCACCAAGTTAGGTCCCCGTCACATCTGAAGAAGATGTCGTCAAGCTCGTCTTGTGGAACTGAGGGGAACAAATTCTGCAGAATATTGGCACCATCCCTCTTCGGTGGCATAGAGTTTTCAAACTCCGCAGCGGGATTAGACCGTCCAAACGATTGAATTTCATGTGAGTCGAAAATGTTGTTTATAATGCTGATGTCGCTGGAAGGCTTTACATCTGAAGCGCCCTGTTCAGAGGATGATGAAGGCGTTTCGTCTGTTTCCACACTTCCACTCAGACTGTCCGGAGCTCCATCATCAAAGAGGAGACGATCAACGTCATCTGACACACGTTTATGCAGTGCCTCACTTTCAATGTCCACTAGAGACAGTGGTCGTTCTGATGAGTCTCGGAAGTCTTGATCTGGAAATGAACTCGTTGGCCAGGAAGGTTCACCTGAGGAATAATTATCTTGTATTAGTGTCAAGCCAAAGTTATTGGGACTAGCAAGGTCATGCAGCTCATTGAATTGAGGAAATATAGCGGCCAGGCGTGAGTTTGAAGCTGAATTCTCGTCTTCCTCACCCTCAATCTTCAACGAAGAGAGATAAGGTAGTTCTGCAGCCTTGTAAACCTCGCCTTGTATAGGGAACAATGAGAAGTCATTCTTCGTGTGGGATGAGTGGAGATGGTTTGAAGTGCTGGGAAGACTGGCCGCACCTTCAGTACAATTGGCATTTTCTCCAAAGTTATCCAACTTTATTGGGTTCCAAATCTTGGAAGGTTCAGTGTGTGAAACTGGATGAAGAGGCTCGCCAGATGCAAAATATTGAGGAGCAGACTTGTCTCCCTTTCCACTCTGAGCAGAATGAAAGAAATTCTTCTTCATTAGCTTATGAGCTTGCTTTGAATTGTTCCCATTGGAAGATTTCATCCCTTCTCGGTAGGCCATATCCAACAGTTTAGGAACTGTGATGTCCTGCTGGAATCTTCGTAACATTTCAGAAATTTTCTGTTTAGGGACGGAGTGAAGAGTCTTTGTGGCTAAAATATTTGCGTTCCGCTTCCAGGTAGTACTGGGCTCTACCAAATGAATTTCATAGTCATACTGCATGGCGAGTTTGACATATGGGAGCATTTCCCATGCCTCAGTATTCGTGTTATCAACAACTATTGGAGTTATGCTGGACTCCATAGACTTCAGACATTTCAATCTCGCTTGTTCGTGAGCAGCTCCTAAATTTTGTGGATTGAAGCAATATCTTCCATAGTGATTGATGAAATAGTCGTCTGCAGAGACAGAAACGCCATTGTCTGATACGCCCACAATTAGACTTGCAAGTCTGGACTTCCCACTTCCAGGAACTCCCCTCATCAACACTAGGAGTCTGGGTGTAGGCCGACCTGGTTGGGCTGACGCTAGAAGCAGAATTTTACGCTGCTCTGGATTCATGAGCTCTGTTCGAAGAGCCTGATTCATTTGTTCATGATTTGACTTAAGTGGGAAGGTTTTCAGGATTGGTTCGACAACTGAGACTTCCGTCGGTGTGATATTGTCAATCGAACTTCGAGAAGAGAAATCCCCACGCCAAGAAGCAGTTTGGGAGTTTGGTTCTTCATTTTTCTTAGTGTAATGAAATCGATCAAATGGCGAAGAGCGCGGTGAAGGTGAGGACCCAAGAGATCTTTGTCTGTTTAGCATGGGCTTATCTGGAGTTGAACTGCCGCTCACTCGTCGTGCCAAGTTTTTGTCTATGAAATTAAAAATAAAAAGTGTTAAGAGAGTCTTACGAAGGGTTGTTTAATTAATTTTGTCATATTTTTGAAAAGCTGTATAACAGGCAAAATGAATAGATTGGGCTGAAACTTTGAACACCTTTAAAGTAGTAACTTAGCTATATTACGAAACAAACTGTTAGAAATATCCACATGGACAGTTTTTATAACAATTTTAGTAACAAACAAAGTTTTTTTCTTTTTCGAACCAAATATTTTTTACTTTTTCTGTTGAATTTGTTGTTCATTATTCTTTTGTATTACAGTGTTTGTTGATGGACTACGGTCAAGACTATACAATTCTTAGAATTTGCTTAAGTTTTCATGAGTTTTAGTCCAGATATCTTTTTATTACATATTACAGGATTTAAAAAAAACGCATTTGGGTAATTCAATTATCGGGTAAGTCCTTCTTGTTAAAAACATCTTTGAACTTTTACCAGAGACATCGTAGTTCATATCTGCTCAATTACGAAAAAAAGTTAAAGAAAAATATGAAGAGGTAAGGATTTTGATTTTTTGATAAAAAGTACGCCATGTTAAACTAAAATTGCAATACAAACTGTCCGTAAAGATATTTTACCCAATTTTTTTGCTACAATACAACTTAGTTATCATTGTAGTTGTGATCAAAGTTGTAGCTCAATCCATTCATTTTTGCCTGTTCTACAGCTTTTTAAAAATATGACAAAATTAATGAAACAACCTTCGTATTATTTTTATACAACAACTTTTTTAAATATTATACATCACAACAGTTAGTGTAATAAATAGTGATTCAAGTCAACACAGAGAGAGCGCCAATTCCGTGACGCTACTAGAAAAATGTGGAATACTTCATCAGAAAATACCTGAAATCCTCGTAGCCTCTGATAGCTTTGGCCAATCGGAGAGCTCTTCCTCCGGAGATAAATTCAGTCCTGGTTTACCGCCAAATACGGTAATGGCGGCTTCCACTGGAAACACAGATATACAATGAGACGAGACCATAAAGTGTCATTGATTTTAGTTCTCATTCAAATTAAAGTAAACGTTAAAGAAATATTACCGTCCCAATTCATGCACTCCAGTGTATCCAAACAGGTATCCTCCGGGAGTTCTGGGAAGCTGTCCCTTAAACGCTTCAGTTTTGACGACTTTCCGGTGTCCCTATGTACAAAACTCGATACTTTAGTATGCTTATAGACAAGACTTACTATGTAACCAGTTGGTTATTAAATAAAACAGTTTTAGTATAGTATAATTGCTCACATTTTAATAATTCGTTGTATTTTGAGTATTCTAGTATTGAGCAGTATTCAGATACCAGAGAATTCAACTTAATCCGATGGCTGCTTCATCTCATGTTTTGACATAGTACGAGTATGGTATCTACGTACATGTAATTAAAAAAAAAAGCATCATGACATTACAAATCACAAACCAAGGATCAACACACAAGGTCAAAATAGAAATGCGCAGGTATTTGTCAAATATTCAATATAAAATATACAAATTACTTACCGACACAAAATATACGACAAATCGATCGTTGCTTTGTGATCTTAAATTCTCCCGCAAACGTCAAGTGCTTCGCTGTGAAAAGTGCCGTTCTCTTCTTGAGAATCAAACTTTCAGGACCAGCCGGAAGCCGGAAATGATGCCTCTAAAATAAGCAGTAAATTACGACCAATTAGTTAATGAAAACTGAGCTAGAATATAACATTAGCCTGATATTGCCGTATGCCAAGAAACCTCCACCCTAGCTGCATCAGATGTCTAACTTTCAATTCGTTTGTAATTTCTGCGTGAACAAAAATATAGAAAAGCCAGGCTAATTTCCCAGGCTAATCTTTAAATGTTCATTTAATCAAGTAGGCGCGCTTAAATTAAAATAATGAAGAACTACGTGTTGTAGGTCCTTGAGACCGTTAAGGAAACCCTAACCTAACTTGACAGAAATCAATTTGAAGAAATAGCCTGGGAAATTAACCTGGCTTTTCTATATTTTTGTTGACACATAAATGTTTTCCCCTTTAAATTTAATTACTGTTTAAGTAGAACAGGAGAGTGTATGTAGAACCAGAAACAACTGTCGAATTGTGAACTCAGATCACTCCTACCCCCGTTAGAATGCCTGTACTTCGAGACCTAGCGAACTTGTGCAAATACCATTTAGTTACTCGCAAATGTTAAATTCAAATTGCAATTAAGCTGGCCTCAGTCGGCGTGAGTGATACAATAGGCGGTGCATGATTGCATGATGGATTGAGAAATCTAAATATTGTGCATCTGGCCTTCGAATAAATCGACCATCCATCACGAGGCTCACCGTTTATGAATGTTCGTAATAATGTAGTAAGTAAGTGAGTCTAAAGTTTAAGAGGGCTTTCTGTTTTCCATAAAATCAAACTTGCTATGGCCTCACCTCAGAGTGCAATATAAGCCTCGCTAACTTATGTATAAGTACTGGATCACGAAATATCAACTTTATACGCTACTCGCTGTACTTCACATTTGCAATTCGATCAAGTCGGATAGTGAGGAGAGAGACAGAGATAATCTATGGTGTATAAAATATAAAGTACAAAAGTCCCCTGTCCGTAATCCTACCTACTCAACAATTTTCCTGCTCAAAGGAATTATGAACTCTACTTCTACGATGTTGGGATCGAGTAAGATGTGTTTTGTTTACTTACATGTTTACTTAAAAAACACATATGAACCTGAAAACAAGTATTATATACTTGGTCTAGATGGTTATTCCAGTCTGAACTCAAAGAGCCAAGATACAAACCTAACTAAACTGGATTCGATAGGACTTAATTCCCAGTTAGCTTAGCAGGATAAGCAAAAGTGAAATCTCATCTAGAGAGGAATTAGTGGCGGTTGGTGGTGGTGAGTCACATGAGAGTCCTAGGCGAGAAGAAATTAAAAAATAAGCATCTCCGGTATCTGGATTCTGGATTTAACGGCTTTACAGAGTTCAATTCAAAGGCAAAAGGTCAAAGGTTCGTGGTGCATTGTACGCTCTTAAACTACATGGTATTCATTCAGGTTCTACGATTGATGGTTTCTCAATTCATAGGTTTTAGCTGGAAGGATGAGGACTGTTGTTTGCTTGGGATTATAGTAGAATGAAATTGCATCTGCAAATGTTAAACGTTAATAAATTTGTTTATGTCTTAGTCTTAGGTTTCTGTGATATTATCAGGGTTGCAAAATATCACGATATTTTCATAAATATCAAAATATCCGATATTTTTTATATATATCCGATATTTTTGA
>JAQFXZ010000531.1:0-18442 GCA_034694025.1 Ceratophysella scotica | reverse complement strand
TGGAGTAACACTTTTGATCAATTCAAAGTTAATTATGACCTTTGTTCGACCCCGTGACCCCTAAGTGACCCAAAAACCGAGAATCGGTCAAAAGTTGACTTTTTTCTCCGAATTGGAAATTGAAATGGAGTAACACATTTGTTCAATTCCAAGTTATTTATGAACTTTGTTTGAACCCGTGACCCCTAAGTGACACCTAAGTGACCCATACACCGAAATTTGGTCAAAATCTGAATTTTCCCCCCGAATCGGAAATTGTGAGAGATACTTCAATTCAAAGGTTTGTAATTAATGAAAACTGAATAATCTGCCAAAATTTGACTTTATGCCCGAATCAAAAATTGCGAGAGATGAAAGCGTTTGTCCAGTTAAAAATTAAATTATGGAGTTTGTTCCCTGATACCTATGTGACACACACCCGAAAGTTGACCGAAATCTCTATTTTTACCCGAATCGAAAGTTGTAGGTACGTAATGAAAGTTTTTGCTTCTTTTCCTTTTAAAATGTTAACTTTGTAGTGTGTTTGACCCCCTGACCCCTAAGTGACCCAACAACCCAAACATTGACCAAAATCTATTGTCAAATTGTCAATACTCTAATCTATAAGCCCTCCGTCCGTAGGACGGGCCTCCGACTAGTTGTTTCATATGGGAAAATCATTATTCTTCCAGGAAAAATTGCATTGCAAGCGTTAGTACCCGGGGAATTACCAATCCTGATCAAACGCATCTCAAACTTAGAGCTCTCGTCTCCACTGCTTGAACATGAGCTACCAATTTTCTAACATTGAACTACGAGGCGCAACTGATGACGCTGAATTGACGCAAGACTAGGAACACTGGGAGCAGACAACAAAATGAAACAAAAGTAAAAAACAAACATACAGATTCAGGACCAGGACTAATATCAGTCACTGTGGACTTTGGCAATGGCAGCTGTGACACTTGCGGCAACTCCTTAACCCGATTCAATCCCGCCTCATGATCCCCCTCCTGGATTATTTGGGCCTGCCACAACCAAATCGGGTCGTTAGTGTTTCCAAACAGAAGCGGACCACTAGAGCTGTCGTCAAAGGGAATGACCATATTTCCCGGATCGGTGAGTGTTGGAGAATCTTGACCTGATTTGCCAAACTGGATCAAGTAGGAAAAAGGAGAGAAATCCATGAGATTCCGTAAATTAATCATGTCTGTGAGTGAGATCAGCGGAGACCCGCATCAACGGAGGGATGCCTTGAGTGGGGTTGCAGGTGAAGGTGAAACTACCGACCGGCTTGGTGGGCCAATGTTGCTTGAAAGCATCACACCGAACATGCAAATTAAGCTTTACGAGTGAAGGTTTCAGGTATCAGTATGGAAGCATAGCATGTGCAATATAAGCGGAAAGCAATGTTTAGTAAAAAAGGCGTTATCATGTCTGGCTAGCGGAGTGAAACATGCAGTCGAAATGTTCTTTGTGTTAGGACCAGAGTCCGAAAACAACCAATGCCCAAAAAGTTCTTCAAAACTTTGGAATTTTGCAAGCTGCATTTAAACCTAACCTAGCAAGGCCTAAACACACATTACTGACCTATTTGGATAGGTTAGGTTTTGTTGATTCAAATGCCCAAGGCTATTTTGTTTCCGGAATTTTGAAGACTTTTCTTGGTTACAAACCTTATGCAACCTAACCTAACATTCATTAAATTAGTTGTGCTATAGTTAATTTAATTAGGTCAAATAGTTTCATTGAAGTTGAATAACAAGCCCGACGGTGGCAGAAATTATATTTCAATATATTATTTAGGGATATGGTCGTTTCTTCAAAACGGCCATTGGCCGTTTTCGGGCTCTGGTTCTGGTCCTAACATTTGTACGAGTACTACAGAATATGCATTACATCTACAAATAGAGAACTACTCAAAGAAAGCCAAAGTTTAACAAATCAGAGATCCCAGTTAGTTGACTTTTAGACTGAATGGGAAACTTACCTCCTTGCCAGAGTCGGATGATAGAAAATCCTTAGTTTCATCCCCATTGTTGGAACTTATACTATGAGCTTGGTAGGGAAGATTTTCTTTGCAGTAGGAATACGTGTCACCATCCGATGTCTGTCGTGAGCGTTTGTTGCACTCCGACATCGGGATTCCGAATGGATCATCCATACCCACCCCTGGAGGCTCATCTATGTGTATGAGATCCATGATCTTGTACTTTCTATATCCCCTATAGAATCAAAACTAGTGTTTTCAGAAATCCCGAGTTCAGAACCAGTTTTTGGAATCTGGCTCCCAGGAAACGCTAAGCCATGTAACATTTGCATAGCTATTTCTTTTGACATTTAGAACTTACTGCAGGACAGCGAATCCAACGATACACATCGCAATGAAGGAAAGAATGACTATCAAGACCCAGTAGTACCACACCATAAATCCTGAAACTCAATGAAAGCTTCTTTAAGAATCATTCAACGTTCACCCAGTGTCATCGAATACTTGAAATGACACAGTTTATCACAAACTGGAATTGCTAACAAAGTCCTCACCGACACAATTAACGATTCCCTCTGGACTCCAAGTTCCGTACAACTCCTTTTCATCAACTTTCGAGATCGCCCGAATTTGAGCTGTAACGTTCGTGTTGGATTCACAACTAAGTTGAAGTTTCTCAGAATAGCCCCGTTGTCCTAATAGATTAAATTATAGTTACACTCAAAGGGAACATGAACGAATTTGAACTTGATTTCAAAATCATACCATCAACAAAATATATTTTGCGGGTGTTTCCCTCGGAGTCCATGATTACACCGTCCCGCTTCACAAGCACCTCAAAGTATTCAATCGGTCCACCTATGTGACTCGGTGTGTCCCAACTAACTACTATGATACTTCGATCGAAGTTCAGATTCGGCTTATTTCTCAACTTTGTGTCTGCAATGTGATATTTATTATGTAATTAAGCATTCAGAACTGCTCTTCTCACTACATCATAAAAATACAAAGACTTACATCCAAGTTTCGTCGTGAAGTACACAGGTTTAGATAAGTTAGACCAACTTGTAGTATAGGCTGCAAGTCTGAGGGAGTAATTCGCGTTGGCTTCAAGACCCGATATTTTATACTGCATTGGAAGCATATATAATAAATCTCATACATTGAAAACAATCGTATCATCAATTGATTAGTAGTATTGATGTCACTTACATAAAAATCCTTAGGAATAGCTGGGTTTTTATACAGATCCTTCGCATCGACGAAAAGTTCATTTGGCGTCGACTGTGGCATGTCCATGGTTTCGTAAATTAGTTTGTACGTTTGGATAACACCATTGGGGATTTTCGGTGGTTTAATTAAAAATATGGCTGACACATTCGTTGTCTCCGAACTTTCAACAGTTGGCGAATCGCTTGGAGCTGTACAGAGGAATTAGGTAAAAAAAAATTAAAGTCCTTCATTTCACGGACCAGTTCGGAATCGATTATGCATTTAGTTTTCTTACCTGCTTCGGTGGTATTCACATACAATGGATCACTCAACTGGCTTTCACCAACCCGAGTAAGAATGGAAATCCAAATTGAGTAAGTCGAAAAGGGCTTTAAATTGTGGATTGTGTGGAACGTAGCTTCCGCTGGAGCTGTTTCATTTTTGGTTCCTTCGCCTTATAAATTAGAAAATCAATGGTAAGGAAATCACGCCTGAGAAGCTGGACGAGACGCTAAAAGAAAAGCTTTCTTGTTTAGATACTCACGAATGCATTCTGCTGTAGATGCTAGAATCTGGCAGTAAGTGATTCTAAATCGTTGAATTAGATCAGGTCTATATGAGCAATCCAATCTCCATTTGATCTCAATCGTATCAGAAGTGACTCGCGTTTGTCGGACGTCAGTTAGTTTACCAGGCTCTGAAACGAAGAAGTAATTCGAATGCAAAATCTGTAAGTAGATGAGTTAGCAGCAGGCTCTTAAGATTATTCTCAATCAGTAAATACCTTTGTCATTAATGAGTTCACAAGTAGCAATGACCATTCCACTGCTCATGTTGTCAGTATTTGCTGACACGGCGAAGACGTAACGTGTGGCTTCACTAAACGGCAAATCACGGAAAACATAACTGGTTTTCTCCAGCCCAACGTCCACCCAATCCAACAGTTCCTGTTCGATATCAAGGAAACACACACATCAACACATTATACTCAAATGAAAGTTTCCTGCCCACAATTTTCAAGAAGAACCACTATTGCAGAGATTTCAAAATGTATCTTCCGTTAATCGTATTATTTACAATTCGGCAGGAAATAGGCCAAGCTTTTATAATTACGTTTCCAAGAAGTCTAGGTAAACAATAAACCGGTATGTAAATGTGAGATTCGTAGTCAAAGCTCTGGTGTTATCGTATCGTGAACGTTAATAGATTCAGTTATAGATTCAAGGTTTTCTTGTACAGGAAAGTCAAAATATAGCTCCTACGAATTTATTAAATGTTGAACGTAACAGTTTTACGGCCCGAAGAAGGTGCTCCACTTCCAAGGGATTTAATGGAAATGTATGGAAGTCCCTTAAACAGACCCTCCATTCAATCCAAAATCAATATTCTGAAAATACTAATTTAGATTGAGTACTTCACTTACGCTGCATTGTGAGTGTTTACCAAGGCAGCGGTAAACCGTGTAGTATGACACTGCATTGGGAAAAATTGAATTTGGATGTTGCCAGGAGATTTCGTAGGTTCCGTTCGAGTAATCCAGTTTCGAAACGGAGGTGGGACCTTTAGGAGCTAAAAGAATAAAGAATATAGTTGTAGGTAGGAATATTAGAATCAAAGTTCAGCGCCGCTTCAATACAGTAATTCAAAAACTGTAATTCATATTTTCGATTTATATCATAAAAGCATTTTTTACATTAGAATTTATGTATTTAATAAAATTTGCCCATTTTCCCCTAATTTAACCTAACCATTTCTAACCTAACCTAACCTTACTAAGATTCAGTTTGCTCAAGTGCCTGACTAGGAATATCGCACACTACACGAATCTTTGAACAGTTTCGAAGAATTGCAGGAAATCCTGATGGATATTTGCAAGCTTATGCATCGTCGCAATGTAAATATTTAACTAGGAATCACAGGTATGAGATTTCAGGGACAAAAGTCAAAAGCGACCATCCAGAACTTGCAAATAGAAGAAGGAAGCAGATCGTGCATTTAAATTCCATACTCCATCTCATATTGCCATATTGAAACAGGATTTCGAAATACTAGGATAAAGTTGCTCTATATCTTGATCTAACGAAATCAGCGATTAACTTGGTGTTGCAATCGATGAGTCCTTCCAATTAAATTCCCAACCTACATTATTATTTCGGAAAGACCTCTTGAAAAAAATCCAATACTTGTCTCTTTATTATGGATGTCCAAATATCCTCAGACTCAGAAGACACAAAATGTCTGATACGCAGAACGCTCGGCTATTTCCATTTGCATTCATTATTATGTGTCTCCTGTTTCTGAGAAGCTCCAACTAATTCCCGCCTGCGTCACACCCTTAAAAAGAAGAGCTGTATTTTTTATGCCGACTAATTCCTATTTATGTCCCACCCACTTCTTCATGTCAGATCGTCAGATGGCTCACAATTTCGTAAACTAAGTGCGTTCAAGGCGAAACGGAAGGAAAGTGAGGATAGCGAGCTCCAACAAGTTCGACTTTCTATTTATTATTTCAAGATTGGTTGAGTGCTATCCAACCTCAGAATCTAACCTCTGCCTGTCAACACTAAACAACATTCAGAAGAAACTTCTGCGAGCATTTATGGGAAGTGGATATTTTTCCTGAATCTACTTTCCGTATGAACGAAAATGAAACAAACAAGCTGATTCTCGAGTAAAGTCCGTATCTGCAAATCACGTAAAGTAAATACTTCAACCAGAGTGGTGTCTTACCTTGACTACTGCTGGGAACAGAGATGACAGACGTCTCATCGCTACTTCCTTCAGAATTCACGGACCGAATCTCGAATCGATGCGAACTCAGGCTCAGATTCGAGAATATAACGAAACTGGCTGTCGTTGTCAGCTGTTGGTCACTACGAAATCTATTTGTGATAAATGAAAGAGTGAAACTTAATAGTGCATCGACTACAATTGAAATCTTGAAAAAACAAAAATAAAGAAAATCAATTATTCCGATCGAAATCGATATAGGGAAGCAATAGAAGGCAGTTCATCGCTAAAATACTGACTTAAAAATTCCCGTTTTCCAATTTGAACCTGTTTTCTGTTTATATTCGACGCTCATGCATCTATTTACAGAGTAGTGAAATTTACATCAGTGAAAGAGTATACGAGAGCCGTTTCAAAAGTTCGTGCTCGTGTTTGAAAAGCTGTAAAACTTAGAAACGTGAATGAATTGAGCTGAAAATTTCCCCAAAGGTGAAGTAAAAACGAAATTACATTGAAACAAAAAATTGACAAAAAATATACAAATAAACAGTTTTTATTGCAATTCTTGTCGAATTCTTTTTTCATTTTTTCAAATAAAACTTTTTCATTTTTTTCTTAGCTTTTTCTCTCTCATTTTTCTTTTGCGTTACAGTAATCGCTGATAAGCTCCCACCGAATTTCTGGAATTTTGGTTAGATTTGCATGAGCTGAAGTTCAATTATTTCTGTTTCACAGGTTTCTTTTCAAATGAGAAAAAATAGCTTTTGGCAATTTACAAAATAAATTACTTCGTCCGTCCTACTTGGCAAAATCTCTAGAAACTTTTGCCAGGAACATGGAAGTCCATGTCTGCTCGAGAGTGTTAAAAATTAGCAAAAAATATGCACAGGCAAAGATTTTGAAATTTTGAATTATTTAATGAAAAAAATGCCATGTTTTACTAAAATTGTAATAAAAGCTATCCATTTAAAATTTTTTACCCAGTTATTTGCTGCAATGTAACATAGTCATTACTGTACCCGTGGTGAAAGTTTCAGCTCAATTCATTCACGTTTTAAAGTTTTACAGCTTTCCAAACACTCGTTCCAACTTTTGAAATGGCCCTCGTATTCGAAACAGACTAAATGGACTTGGACTGAGTTGAAAATCTAATTCCCAGCGCTCGATGCTTTATTCAAATCTAAAGTGGTTCCTGTGTAGCTCTGGTCTAGACGAAGACGTGCTAAATGACACATGTCGTGGGTCGTGATGCATTGAGACGCCTATGCCTTGGGTTGTTTACCATAATGACGCGCTTCTCCGGTTCGGAATTTAAGGGAATGGTAAAGAAGGGGATAAAACATTTATCACTCATCATTACCCTCGTCCTCCGTCCTCAGAGGCAGTCACCTTGTAGTGAAAGTCAGAACCGTTTCTTGAGAGGACCGGGACTCCTTGCCAAAACACCGTTACGTCTCTCAACTGGTACATGTTCTTGATCTCGAAGCTCCCAAGCGACGTACGTGGTGGTACATCTGGCTCTGTTTCAACCGAACCAAAACAAAGAGTCAACGTGTCAATCGACAAGTGCACACCATATGTCGGTGTCCAGAATACCATCCTTCGCCTGCACTAAGCGAAGACTGCTAACCGTGCTTCGTGTGTATCGTTCCAGAGAACAACGACATAAATCGAAAGGAAACGCTTGAGATTAATAGTTTAGCACTGAGTCAAGATTTTAGTAATTATATCTTGGCCTTAGTGCAGAAGAAAGAGATAATTAGGAATAATCAGGAAAGCGACGTACTCTTTGACTTGGTCCATATCTCTTCTGCGACTGCAGGAGGTGACCAGAATTCTTCAGTGTCATTTGCCGCTTGAGATCTCATTCGCACCTCCAGCCGATAGGGCGTGAAGGCATAGGGTACTTCAATCACACGAGTCAGGTTTGTGAAATTCTTGGAACTGAAATTCTGGGAAATGAACAGAACCAACGGAGGAATGAATTGCTAAGAATTGTATAATCATCTTCATTGAGCAACAACAGTTTCGCTAATACTTGCAAGCAGATACTAAAGAAAAACGTTCAGATGGACTGGACGGATTTGTTGTGACCCGCTTACTCTAACGGTGCAAATGGCTTCCAGTTCATTCGACGGACAGAGCTTGACTTGGTGAAAGAGACCTGGAGCAAAATGTTCAAAGTGACCAAATGTCCAGCGCACTTGAACTTCATTCCAGGACAAGGCATGACTTTCAATCTTCTTCGGCTTCTGAGGAATTACTGCCGAGGAAATTGGTATTTTAGAATTGATTTGTATGGAACAGGGACTTAGTGAAACTGCGTTGTACCTATTTCCCAATGCTTGATGCTGTAATTCCATAAAACGCCGTTGGGCTGCAACTGATTAGTTCCGTTGATGACTATTCGTATTTCCGACCTATTCGGACGGTAGGTCGGATCTGTTCTTTCTGTCCATTCACATGACTGGGTTATATTAGATAAATTAATTTGATTTGGACAGCGCATCAGATGTGTTCCGGCTCTGCAAATACAAAACTACGGTATGAAGAGTGTCAGATACGTTTGAGTATAGCTTCATAGTGAAAACCGAGTCTTACGACGTGGAGAATAAGAACCCGATTTCATAATTTGTTAAAATAGGGTTATCGGGTTTGGTCCATGTACAATTCAGACTTGCCCAGCCTCTTGCAAGACAACGCAGGGATGTGGGTGGTTGAGGTAAATCTGTGAATCGTGTACAATGCATGAGTCCGGGTTTATAATCAGCAATCAAATAAGAATAAAAGAATAAGAGACTTGGAAATCTCAAATACTTACATCCGACCTCAATTTGGTTTTCACAAATAGGAGTCGTGGTGTTGTCCGGATGGCGAAGGGAACACATTAGGAGCGGCTTGGAGATGTTCATATTTTCCACCCGGAGCATAAGCGTGGCATTATCAATGATTTTTGTATGAAGGCGATCATCCGGGATTATATGTTTGGCGAAACTAAATTCGATTTCTTTGGAACTGAGCCCTTGTATGCGATAACTGGAGACATCTATTGTACAATTAACTTCAAGCGTATCTCCTTCCTTTAATATTATGTCTCCTTTCGGGGAAGTAGCTGGAAAATCGGACCGAAAAAATTACAACAGGATTAGTGCGTCTGATCAATTGCGACTTGCAATCAGTCTCGGACACTTGCTCAGCGTGGTTGGTGCCGGGGAGGTTGGTTTACCTCGACCAGAGTTTTTACATCACAATTGGCACGCGAATAAATTTTTCAAAGGCATCCATAGTGCGGATATTCGTTATTACACATTGTGATCTTCTTCAAGTGTCAAAATCTAATTCTTAAGTATACGAAGCCACAAGAAAATTCCTAGCCTTCGGCTCTTCATTGCATTTTTTTACATAAAATAACAAAATCCAAATTACAATGTTTAGACAAAGCATAGCTGCATTTTCATCACAGAACATTTATTGCAAAAACTCTAGAGCGTTTGAATGATTGCTTCTTCGAGCGCAATTTGTTCGATTGGTTTCTCCTAGGGCTGCCGCGAATAATAATTATTCAGTATTTGCTCAATAGTGAATGCTCGGCTCCTAAAATCGCTTGAAGCATTATCCTAATAGAGAACATTCGCCCTTATAGCATTCGCTTAACAGTCGAACACTGGTCAGAGAGGAGCAAATTTTCGCATAATATTCGGCTAATGTTTGCAGATTTTATTTTATTCGCTCGAGCACGAATCTTGTGGGGCGAATATTAGGCGAATTCATTCGCATCGCTTGTGTATTCGCATTTGTACTAGAATTTTCGTATTTTTTGGTCAAATAATCTGTAATATTGTTAATTTCTCCCATAGGGAAAATGTTGGTAAGTTTGCTTTCGGTTAGCGTAAAGCTCTAAATACTGGTAGAAAGCATCTTGTATTTTCGATAATATGTGCAATTTGTAGACTGGTCGATTGGTTTAGAAGAATGTCACCTCGAATCCTATTAACGTAAATACATTTCTCAAAGCATATCAAGGGAATAAAAACCTATTGAGATTATCCTACTCTTGCTAGTACTTAAATGTTTTGCTGTCAGGTACTTTTGGTGCGTTTGAGTACATGAACTCTTGAAGTAATTTGCTAAACTAAGGCACCAGTGCGAGCAACTGCAAGGGTTAATTCGAAAAGTACATATGATTATAGTCTGCTCTGCAGTCAACTGACTGTGCAATTCGATCGAACTTTATTTGAGGAATTCTTGGAACCGGAGCAAATACTATATTCAGTTTTCACCAGAAGCGAAGTAAGGGCTTATTTAAGCAGGGCTTGCAATTCCTTTGCAAATATGACCAGGTTCATGATAGGGAACTAATTGGTGTCCCAAGTGGCAGGTGTTAATTACAGAATCAGAGCCATATTAATTCAGAAATGCTTCAGAATCGGCACAGATGAAATCTGCAAATGATGGATTAATCGATGTCTACAAAAATATTTAGTTATTAAGCTTGCTTCAAAAGATTGGCAATAAAGCCAAAACACGTTTTGTGTCAATGGTCGTAATTAATTATAATTATGCGCTGGAGCAAAAAGTCGCGGGAAATATATTGAACCTTTGGGGCCTGTAGCATATGTTCTGCTATATTATGAAGAGATGAATTAGATCCTCATAAATCGATTTTTATATGTGATGTATTAAATCGGATCATTGATAGTCTGTAGAAACAAAAGCACGGGTACTCTCATATTTACTATAAAACTTTTATCAAACAATTTCGGACTGTGCATGATTTAAACCACGAATAAACTTGTTTATTTACCGTATATAAAATTGTCTTGGAATTTCTACCAATCTTTTCTAGAAGCTCTTCCACCATCATTATCTGTTTATCTGATTCGCACTCGTCCTCTTGACCAAATGCTCAATCTGCTAATTCGCAAAATAATATCTGTCTTAACGAAAGGATTGTCGAGTGCAAAATATTTTCATTTTCAAATGTCATTATGAAAACTGGGCAAGATTCAAAAGTTACCGTGAATGATGAATTCAATTCATTAACCAGCTGGAAGCCAGCACAGTAGTTATTGCCTCTTGCCTCTCTTATCGAAAAGCTAGAGGCCACTGAATAGTTATTACTTGGAATGGAAAGTAAGAAATCATTGTCCGGAGCCTTCTCCAACAGTCTGAACTGACTCAGAGCGCAGTTCTAAACACTTTCTTTGAGTCGAATCGATATTTAAGCTTCGTTCAGTGTCCACGAGGACTTCGGTCACACTTCGGCTAAAAGAAGAACTTTTAATCTTATTCAATTACTGCTTCGATTTGCCAAATGGCCTTTCCGAAAACAAACTCCTAGTTTTAAGCTGTGACTATTTCGCGAATCGTGAACCACGTGCATTTCTTCCCAGAATCAGCACACACACTGGAATGTGTTGAGCATTTTAACTGCATTATGTTCCTAACAGTTGGAAGTAGTTAATTATTCAATAATGGATTAGAATGAGGCATATTTCTGTGTTTCTTACCACCATGCATCAATAGTCCGGGCACACAGACGAAGGGATTGGAAGCAGCCTTCACGGAGACGGAGAGGAGGAGCGGGAAGAAGACAAGTACCCATTGGGACTCTGGTACGGACTCCCGGGTCGTCCCCATGTCCCCGGCCCACCACCAACTAGGAACTACACAGACTTGTACTCATCAAGTCTTCTGTTCAGGCCGTCATGACTGATTCAAGTCCTCTTCCTAAAATTAGTCTGATTTGGAGCCGTGGACCAAGAATTGAGGCATGTGGTTTAAATAATTTGGACTGATATTTGAACTTTGAGGCTCGGAGAGTGACGGACCAGGGAATTTCGACTTGACTATCAGCAAAAGTGTGGAGAAGCAGCTTAGCTGCAGCAGAGAGTCGACGGGAGAGTCTCTAGGCTCAGACTGAACTCGGGATCTGAAAACGGAGTATGTCCCACGCTATTACGGCGCTAGGCTTGCTTGGGCTCAACGGGCTGAACTGAAGAAGGAATAGGGAGCGAAAGGCGAAAAGGTAGCCCAAATATTCATAAGCCTCCGTGTGTCTACGCTCACTCCGCCTACCAAACTCTGATCTTCTGCTTCGTCCCAAACAGCAAAACATAATCCTGAAGAAGCCCTGATGCCTGATGGAATGGAAGGTACGAAGACGCCTCAAGAAATAAAGAGGTCCAAAGAGAAGGGGCTTATACATACCTTCCTTTTCCTCTGACCCGGCCGCTCAAATAGAACAATTATCGAGAAATCATAAAGATGAGGGAGCAAGGACATCTAATTAGAATTCTCTATAACTGACTTTGCTCCAAATTAGGCCAGAGTCAGTGATGAGCACGCGAAGTAGCAAACAATTAGGCCGAGTACAATAGGAGAAGGAAGCTGCTGCGTACATAAAGCATCCGATATACCATGCTCTTCAAAGAAAGTAGCTGGTCGTCGACCAGGATTTAACGAACAATCAAACTTTCCAAATCAGGATAAGTATTCAATTACACAACTAGAAAGGAAATCTTGAACCGAACCCGACAGGTTCACTTCGAAACGACAAACTTATATGATCAGGTTTACTGTGACACCTGCCTTTGGTTTCGCATTTGAAGTTCAAAGGACATGCTCTTCCTCTTCCGCAGGCTTGACTAGGTTTATAATTTAAATTACTCGGTCCATTACACTGAACCAAGCCACAGTTAAGAGGAGCTTCCGCTCAGTTGGGTTTTCCATGTCTAATCTGCTGATTCAGCTGCCGTTAATAAGTGTACTCGGAAAGGGTAAATGGAAAAGGATATCTGACGCCAGGGAACATGTCCCTTTGGTTCAATCAGATTCGAATCTAAATTGGTTTTACAAAATCAGCAAGGCCTCAAAGAGATTAATTTGATCAAATGGATTAACTATTTCCACTTTCGTAGCCCAAACCATGTCACAAATCACAAATGTACCAAAATTCTACTTAGGTTACCAGTTTGCGCTGCTTTTATCAATTTGTTATCTTTGAGCGTTTAGACCCAAGCTGAAATTAGAAAGATTTTCCCAGCTCAAAATTTCCTGTTTAGCAACGAGTTACTGTAAAGCACTTTAAGAAGTAAACAAAATTTCAATTTAAATACTTGTGTCAACGTATTTCCTCGTATTTTATTTGAATTGTGCCTCATGGTTCGGTTTATTAGACATAGGCTTGTACCATTTGCAATGTTTCATCCGAAAATATTAAGAATACATGGACCACCTTGGCCTCCTTCGGTCAGCGCTGGTTACCACGAAAGAGGATTAATATCCGGCTTAATTCTGGACGTAACCGCTCATGCCTGCAACCCATTGGACTAGAACAGAGACTGGGGGAATTATCAAATGCTCAATTAATGAAAAATCATGCTTCCTTTCTCAGAGACGGATAGCGATCACAGGAGGTAGTTGGGAAATGAGCAGTACTCAGAACAGGAACAAGTACGCATCGGAAAGTAGGAGTGGCAGCATTCGACTGGATGAACATGTCTTAGTGCTCTTTTGAACAACAGGTTTCTTGTACAAACAAATAAATTACTTTTTCGTTTTCGATTAAACCCGAGACTGTATGCTGCTCAGAGGACAAAGCGGGCAACCTGCTGAACTGGAAAGTGAAACAGTAAGAGAAAAGTTTAAGGAGTTTTATGCATATGTACACAACACAACCTGTATGAATCCAACACAAGTAACTTTAGTTTCTCCAAAAAATCACCTTTTGTTTCCACCTCCACTCCTTCTCTTGTGCAGAAGAGATTCAAAATATGAACCTACAGGGCACAGGAGGTCCTGCCGAGTTGCAAATATTTTATAGGTAGGAGAGTGTCTACAATAGATCCAGAATCAAACTCTAAGATGTTTGTTTTCTCTCCAGCCTGGAACGAGTTCGATCAGGAACTCCGGTAAAATCAGTATATTAAATGCATCAATTCCCACACACGGAACGCTATCCTCATACGTTAGAGAATGGAGAATTCGAGTTGGAAACAATATCGGAGGTATAGGAATACAAACTCCGGTGATTTTGTGTTGGAACATCTTCATTTTATAAGATAGGAAGTTTTTTTTGTTGCCTGAAATGTATTCAGACAGGAGAGTTGTGAGACGTGAGAAGCTGAGTTTGGGATTTAAAATCAATATCAGGCTCAAGGATGAAGGAAATTAAAAATTTAGAAGAGCGTGGTGCTCGAATTTCCTGAAAATATCTCAATTCCTAGCCAACTCGTCTTCCGTTGAATATCTCGTGCTTAGATATGAGCATGACTTCTACCTGCACATCCACATCTCTCTCTGAGTACATCCTTGCCACGAGAATAACTCACGTAATGAAACTTCGGAATACCCATTTTCCTCATTCAATGTCAGTTTTGGGATTTGAGCCTGCACGTGGACAATCTATGTGGCATGCAATATTGCTCTGACAATTTATTGTGATGAAATGATAGATATCTATTAGCGTGTTCGAGTTGTCGTCGTATCCAAGGAAGTGACGAGGAAAGCAAAAGCAAGATTCAAATTTGCATGTACCGAACCCAAATTGACTTTGTGTTACTTCAAAGGTAGTGAACAAAATGTGGTACATTAGAACACAGCATCACATGCCATGACTGAGTTTGCTCTTTGTGGAAGGAAGCGAGTTAAAATCAAGCCTACATTCAACCTACGCCATTTCCCTTCCCAGCCTTTGTCACTTAATTCCATATCCATAGGCGATACGCGACAGGTAATTTCAGACGAGAATCC
This sequence comes from Ceratophysella scotica, assembly GCA_034694025.1. Classification (NCBI taxonomy): domain Eukaryota; kingdom Metazoa; phylum Arthropoda; class Collembola; order Poduromorpha; family Hypogastruridae; genus Ceratophysella; species Ceratophysella scotica. Next base: position 3,777 of record JAQFXZ010000531.1, on the reverse strand, counting down.
ATATCATTGCTATTCTTCCTTCCAAATGGTCGCTCGACATAATAGGGGAGCAGGAGAAGGTACGCAAAGTGCTGCTTTATTTGCAGACAACTCTGAGAAATAAATGGAAATAAACAAAAGTTTCGCAACAAACATGGGGATTGTACCAAATTCCTCAATTCTACAGCGCTAAACATGTTTTACTAATACATTGTATTCCTTTTTAACAAAATCCGATGTGCAAATATGTCCAGCGTGGTAGGACCCGTCCATGCAATTCTGCCCAGAACCTACAGCTCCGTTTAGACTTCATTATCATGGATTTTAATTTAATTTCATGTATGGAGCTAGCTGGAAGCATAATTGGAGTGAGGCGTTGATAAGTAATTCAAATAGAACTCAAACCCAAAATAAATGTTGAATCTGCTAATCCATAACTCTGTTTACAGAAAGGAGAGCAGAACATAAATAGAGCGAAGATTAGCAGGGAGAAAATAGTGAAATCTAATATGTCAGAGATCTCCTCAATTTGAATCTGTATCTAGTATACATTGCATACACATGCATTGCATATGCCGAATTCCAATGCGTTCTTGGTTGTAGTAGTAGTAGGTGTAGTATGCGGGGCATACCCCATGCCCACAGCAGAGATCTATGCTGCACGGCTTCAAGGCCGTTATTTCGCAAAAAAAAAGTAGCGGGGACAACGACGCGACGGAGTAACTGATCTCAACCAGTCAGGCCTTCTCGAAGCTGGAATCTGGCAAAACTTAACCAAAGCAAACAAAGAGAGACGAAATAAACTGGTTTGCTTTGTTTCATCTTATTTTAAAACTTAGACACGAGGTCAAGCTGAAGTTCAGACAGAATCCCGGCGTGATATGATCTTTTAATGGCGAGTTGAGTTGAGAATACTTACTTCATTGAAAATCACAAGTGCACTACAAACAAAACATATTTCGTTTCATTTTCAGACTTGTCAACTCCAAACCCATATCGCTCACACGGATTTGAAGGACTGTCCCTGTCCCTATCTTTTCATACAAACGTTGTGTACATTCGAACATCTCAGATCTCCTTTCTCACGTATTATTACAAAGTAGAGATCTTAGATCTTCCTTTATAGCGACAAGGCCCTATTTTATGTTGCGTGGGACTTCAATTTTCAATTGACAGGTACTCTTTAGAAGAAGCGCTTGAATGGAGGCTGATTTGATGAGTGTGGTCCTATCTAATCTTTATAATATTTTGATCCAATGTAATTTGGACGATACAAACCAATTCTATAATTTTCATTAGAGCACCCTTCTCCCAGAATTCCGAAAGAGTGCTTTATCATCAATAATTTGATACAATAGAGACAGACTAGCTTTTTGGAGCTTGGTGTATTAACGAGACAAAACATCGACGCCCACCATGGAAACTGCAGAGTGATTCAGAGACCCCATACACTCAGTCGCTAGGACATAGTACAGAGGCAAATTCATACAATATACAAACAATAACAGAGGCGTTCAGACAGACGCGTGCTTGTGATCCCAAAATAAGTACATAGGAGGGTGGCTCCAGTACTTCCAATTCGAATGTTTTTCCCACTACCGTTTCATTTCCTTTGTACACAATTGAGAATTGATTGATATGAGTTCTCTTTTTAATCAAAAGTTCGAATTTTCATCAAACTTCTCCCCAAAAATTCTAACTTCACTTATTTGAAACTTGAAACGATGAATGGCCAGAGTCAGAGTCAGTGGGTGGAATTGGAATTCATACATTGATTCAAGTATTCATTAACCACCGAGTCGTAAATAATTTAGATCCTGAGATGTTGAGGCGTTGATCGTGGCGCAATTCATTCTCACACAATTTCGTCGCTTACAAAACAAAGGTCATAGATCAGCTTCTTCTTACTGATTAGCGTAGACATGTGGTTCAGACTTATTGTGGCTGTTAGGGATGAGTCACATATTGTGAAAGAAATCTACATCTGCTCATGTCGACCGACGTTTGGCAATTTGAAAAATTTACTGTAATATGCTAGCTATTTAGTGTTATAGACGAGATTCGGATTCTGACTTAGTCATTATTACATGGTAACTAAAGTTTATATATCCAAAATTCAGACGCAATCCGAAATTCACTTCAGCGAGCACTTTCCCAAATGTTTGACGTTTTAATAACCTGTTCAAAGTGATTAAGCAAGATGCCCTGTCCCTGTGAAGTGGCTCTTCATAACTTGAAGGAGCTTTTCCAAACTCTAATTATATCTGCAGGGCGAATGATAGCAATTGCTTGCAAAGCTGCAGAATCCTGCATGAAGACGTGATTTTCTTATGCCAATGGACATGGAACAGGATAGGCAGTGACTTCCCAGAATAATAAATATCAACCCACTTTACTTGACTCGGGTGTTTTCAAGAGCTTTTCTTCGGATAGGGAAACTGTTGTTGTGCTGTAGTACTAGTACTCCATTCTAACTTTTCCACGCTGCTTGACAACACTCGAGTGAACGTAGCATGGAGCATTGCGAAATGAAGATGTAAGTTGCAGGTTGCTTTCCAAGCTGTGTCTGTCTCTAAACATTTCCTTCCCGTTTAGATTGAGAATTGAGATGAAGATGTGCATGTAAGCATGTGTTTAATATTAGGAACTAACTCAAGTGTACGCAGAGATCCGACTCAGCTTCCAAAATCCATTTTTTAAGAATTTATAATAAGCTTTGCTCCTTCGCCAAGCACGTGAAGCCTTTCGCGTCATTATCCCAGACATGAACCATTAATCCGGAAAATCTGCATAGGCGCCTCCGCCGTTACCAGGAGGGAAAGAAGCTTTATTTCTTTTCGAGCACTTGTCAGAGTGGTGGTAATTCTCTGTGTATGTGCTTTGGACGTGTGCCAGTCAATACTAACACCAACTTCCAATGCCTTCGGATATTTCTCCTATTGTACGGTTCTAAGATCAGGGAGCCACAGTTTATTTCTGAATTAGCTAGAGAATTACGTTTTCGGTGCAACGTCCGCCTTGAGTTACGGACTAAAATCCGAAGATATATACATTATGCCACTTCACCACAGTCTCAGACTGGGTTTCAAGAAGCCATTAAGCCTTCAAACGAGGAATTTAATGCAATTCAAGCGATTGTAAGCAGATTCAGAAGAACTGGCATCAAATGAATGATATTTTCAAGGGTAGAAGAGTGCTTGATGCGTAATTCAGTATTTCTACAACCTTTGTTCGATCATTTTTAAGTTGCATCTGAGTGATTCTCATCGGTACTCGAGTTCGGAATATTGGCAAACCATTTGGAATTTCAATCTGAACGATCTGAAATTCGATTAAATGATGATTTCACGCTAAAATATCTTATCACGCTTGTTTGTGGGCGTGTGTGTATGTCTTATACGAATAATTCAGCGGGAACAGTTGAGTGGGCACTACTATAGGCTGGCACGACAAATCTATTAAAGGGTGCTATGTTAGTATTTCGTGAGCTTTGGTCAGTTTAAGCTATTTTCATCATGATATGTGATACGATATATGATAAATGATAATGTTAAATTCTAGATTTGGCCAGATATAGCCCAATAAAATTGGTAGTTTAGTTCATGCATAATTAATTTCTCCATTAGGTTAGGATAGCCTAACCTGACCCAACCTTGCCTAACCTAACCTAATTTACTGTAGCCGTGGTGCAATCATCGTGCTGCCGTTACAAAGTCAACTTTAGTATTGTTGTAAAATTTATACAAATTCTCTTGTTCCATGACTCTTGATCTCGGGGGGGGGGGGGGGGGGGGGGCA
>JAQFXZ010000530.1:0-18452 GCA_034694025.1 Ceratophysella scotica | reverse complement strand
TCCAAATACAACTTCAAATTATCGCTGTCTCAACTTGATATTACCTAAATAAATGTGTCTGTGCGTGTCTGTGCCCGGGCGACAATTGTCCCCGAGCAATTGTCGCCGCGCAACTGTCGCCGAGCAATTGTCGCCGCGCAACTGTCGCCGAGCAATTGTCGCACTGGGCAATTGTCGCCTGGACAATTGTCCCCGCGCAATTGTCGCCCGGGCAATTGTCCCCGCCCAATTGTCGCGTTACGAATCAAAACAATCAGACTTTTGACAGTCGCTAGTGCAAAACGTAATATAACAGGACAAAAATCATCTATATGTGCCTGCATTGGTCTCAGATGACCAAACTACTGACGGTTGTGTATGAGGAGTTCATCGGAAGGCTCATCGTCCTGTTCTAAATTTTATTCTTAAGTTTTTTGTATTGAAACACAGCAAATTTTGCATGCACAAAATATTATAAGAATGCGGTTATTTATGAGGCCCGCCGGGCGTGAGCAAATGTTCCACGTTTGAAATACTAGAAACACCGTGCTTATGAGTACAAATATCAGTGGTCTACTTTTAGTTACTTTTATTTGCCTCTGGAGAATTTGCTGGATGTTATATTGCATAATGTCGAGACGTGTACGTGTAACGTGGATAGCTAATAGATAGTAGCCGCCGGTGTACTTGTCGACTAGTCGGTAAGTTTAGCTCATTTGTAATTCCTCGCACAGAATGAGAAGTTGTTCCTTTTGCCGCGTGAGAATAGACTCTTACACAATTCTTTATTTCCCTCATGCATTCAATATGCAATGCACAAAGTAGTTGACAAATCGACGTAGTCGCGTGGCGGCTAGACTGCGTCGATTTCTAGCCTAGTATATTGGAAATAATGTGAAACTATTAAAGCTTGAATCTAAATACATTTAACAAGTCTTTGAGCAGTTTGAGTAGTCAATTTATTAGCTCAAGCTGAACAGACAAGGTCTCCCAATATCGATAATCTGTTTTCGGTACGAATCGATTTATGTGCTCTATGATTTATGTGAACCTATGTGCTCAATACCGAAATCCTAAATGTTACCTGAATGTTACCGAAATTTTACATTTGGTTTAAAAAATCCTATCCATCGAATATTGTGGTGTTAAAATTTTTTAGCAGATAGACTCTCTCTTTTACTTGGAGGACCATGAAAGAACCTACAACCCAACGACCAGGGTTACTCTGCATGCCCAAAATTAGAAAAAACGAGGAAATAAAAAAAAATTGACCAAAACGCACTCCTGCCTTCACCAGACACACTTTCCCCAAACAAGCATCTGAGAAAGAGAACCATGGCTTATGAGGCCGATTGGCTTACTCCACTACACTCTTCACAATTCCATGCCCAGTATTCCATGCCAAAGTACGTGATTACATGTGACAAGATGCCGGCCTCATAAGCCATGATTTCTCTCAGACGCCATTCAGTCCCGAGAAGTGGAGCTGAGGAAAGCAGTAAGTAGCGCGTTTTGGTTAATTTTGTATTGTTTGCAGCAATGTTAATGGCTTAATATTTTTTTAAATAGCGGTAAACTGATGCTTGAATTACCGATTCAAACATTTACTGAAAATTTAATTACCGGTCGGTAATGGGAGACCTGCGTAACAGTGTAAGAAACAGGCTACTAAGCGTGTCCCTCTGAGAAATTAGGTTTGTATTAACGATGCCTAATTTTGAAACTCCAAATGCTGGTTAAAATCAGACATGTATTTCTTGCAGAATCCTCTCGAATGTGGTTCAAGAGACATATTGAACTTGTCATTGGGAAAATCGTGGTGGATCAATTACGTGGACTTGTTCCCTCTTGTTTTCTAAACATTTGGAAGAACAAGCTCCTCTGCCTATTTCTCCCATTACATCCCGTGTTACGAAATGACAAGACATGAGCATCAGATGTCACGGACCATGAAATCCCCTGTTTCCCCCCATTTAATTATTCGAAGCCCTGCATTAGATCCAGCTCACTCAAACTCCTATTACGAGAACAGGTTTTCATTCCAATGTCATTGTCACTAATGAATGGGAACGTGATGGGTCAACGGGCGGACAGTGGATCCTGCTCCCTTCCGAGTGAAACTTTACTACTTTCTCCGTGTTTGGCCGCACTGTACAGAATCACATTGTTATTGGTCTTCGGTCTTATAGATAAAACGAAATAATAACCGTTCCTGTCAGGAAAACATTCAAACTCCCAACCCCATCATCAGGACTGACTGGAGCCAACCTTCTAGGTATATTCCCTTCCTTCCTACTTCCAAAGCCTCTTAATTACGTATATCCACGTTCTCGAGCTCACCTACTCCTCTTCAATTATTCACTCATGTGTGGGCACGGGCAGGAGAACATAGTCAGTCTTCCTCCTCAAATTATTTAGTCAATACTTTGAAACAAAAGCCCAGACACTTGAACCTAACTGTCCGAATTTTGTACTCCGCTTTCACCATTTTACATCGAATGTAACGTGGAAGGTACCGTTTTGTCCAATTAGGTCTATTAAATTTTAGTGAGGTTTTACTGACCTTCAAGCAGAGATACAAATTGTTTGACATCTGGATCTGAAATTTTGATTTTAATAAATACAATGGATCCCAAATCTTTGTCAATCCTAATTGTGCCATTTAATCACTGAATTACATGGTAGGTAGCATTTAATTTCGCCTTCCAAATTCAAAAATCTGACACCGAAATCTCAGATCCCGATCTGTGTTTCCGTTTCCAGGGCTCTGCCTGGAATTATTGATGCTGCAAAACGGCCAAGGCACCAAAACTGAAATTACATAAGCTAAAAATTCAGATATTTCTTCTTCTGATCTTGCTTTTTCGATCGCCTTGTGTTTTAGCCATCTCCAACAAAGTACGAGCAACAGCGCCGCGGAAAGTTAAACATAAAACACATCCGAATAGGAAGTACTTAATTTCTTTCTTCGACCAATTACTATTTTCAGTCCAGTCAAATGTGTTTTCGTAGAAATCCTTGAACGTGTTGCTGCGCCATTGGCTAGCAATTATAAGTGATGAGCAAGCATTAGGTTGTCACCAATTCTGTAGTATTTAATATTCATTCAAAGTAACATGGCCAATGGAATTTCTCCAATGTGGAAGGTAAAGGCTACAAAAAGTATAGCACGGAAGTCCAGCATTTACATAGTGTACCATACCATAAGGGTGCACATTCCAAGAAATGCCCACGCCATGCTTAGGAAACTTTCTCTCCGATTGTATTTCTTACTATTTGAGATTAGGCTCATTTCTCGGAAAACGTGGAGTAAGCCCTCCTGGTTGACGAAAGAAAGAATAATCAATATCCTTATTCGCGAACAACGAACTGATATAAAAATTTATCATAAAACCAGTAAACATGCAAATGTTGAAGGTTGTTATTCCTTTTGAGTATCACAACCTCAGAGTTCACCATTCTATAGCTTGACAGTAATAGAAAAGAAATGTTGGTAATATTTGAGTACTTAGCTAGATTCAGATTCTAGATTCCCATATACGAGTCCAATTACGGCCTCAATACAAATAAAATTACGTCCAAGTTCCGAGAATACAATGGGTGACACTTAAGTGAGTCATGCAATAATTGGCCTCTGTATTTGTCTATTGCCAAAGTAGTGTACCTATTTTTGTAACCAGGCGGCTGGCAGCGTGATGCAAAGGCTTGGTTCCTTTGCATTTTATTTGCATATTCCAGCCATCCTCAATTCTCTGCAACCGGAATTCGGAATCGAGCCGAATTCAGAATATGCATGCATGCATGTGTCCTGCTTAAGAAATGTGAACGGAATTTTATAGCCCAATTAGGTGATTTATCTTCATGCGGTCCGTGACCGTATCGGGCACAGCAGATGAGCAAGCAATTTGGACATGGTAAATGGTGAGCTTTTTGGATGTAAGTGTGCCTCATTCGGTTCATTGAATTGGAGTACTTAATTCCAGATAGATCTACGACTAAACAGGGCTTTCGTTATTAGTGCAGCATATACAGATACAGAAGCTACATCATTTGAAATATTATTTTTCATCTGATTTACGAGTTCTATCAAACTCCTTCCTTATTTCCTCTCAAATCGATTCATCTTTTTTTTTAAAGTAGGCCTCCGAATTCATGACAACTTGCTTTAGACATACCAAAACGGAATCATATTCTTCTCTTCACGGATTTTAGGCTGTCAATTAAAAACTAGGAGTAAACAGTCAACAGGATGAGACGAACAAAATATTTGGCTTCAACTTGAAATGCCAAATCCTATCGCATTAATTACCTTGATTCCTCAAATCAAGTACCTTTCATTGAACCAAAGGTAACATTACATTTTACTGGAGACCACCGGACTTGGCTGAGAGCATATTTTGGACACAGAAACAAAATCAGTTTTTCCCCTCCCCGGACGTTTTGAAACCAATTAAATGCTTAGCTCATCAGAGAGTAAACAGTTCGAGAGGCACAAAATATTTGGCTTAGACTTAGACTTGAAACGTCAGACTTCAAATTGCATTGATTACCTTGAATCCTCCAAATAAGTACCATACCTTGATCAATAACATAATATTACCCATATTTTAAGGTAACCCGCCGAATTCAGCTCAGCATGCTTTGGATGCAACAAAACAAAATCATAGTTTTCTTTCTCCGGATTTGAAACTTTCAATTAAAAGCTGGGAAAGGAGACAGTAAACCGGATGAGAGGAAAAATGCTTCGAATCGAAATGTGAAATTCCAAATTGCATCACCACATAATACTACCATGAATGCTCCATACAAGTGCCTTTCAGTGAACGAAAACATCGACGTATATGACAGGAAGCCTGAAGCCGCCAGATTTAGCCGGCCAAACTATGCAGGTTGGACAATTCGGGTCACTAAATATGAAACTGGAATATTTTGACATCCTGTTAAGGAAACTTCCACTGAATATTTGGATTCGATCGGTCAATATGCCAGAAGTATGTCTACTGTCATCTTCTCAGAACAGAGTAAATCATGATTCAAAGTTTGGGGTTGGAATGAACTTGCCCAAGTTGAGCGAACTGTGCATTTACCTCATTTTACATAGGACAAAACTGATTAGGTATCTAATCTAAGCATGCCATACTAGCTATTTATCATGAGGTCATTCTTCATATCCTCGATTTCCGGTATTCCTGCACCATTCGCCTCTCAATTAAGACTATCTCACATACATATATTCGTCCACCCACAGTGAAACGCTCCTTCTCAGTGTGGAATTTCAACCTGTGTCATCATCATCATTCGAATTGAAACTTCTCTAGTTCAAGCCAAGGACCTGCTTTTCAATTAAGCCCGATATTAAAAATTTTCAGGGGTTCCTAATTGAGAATCGAACGGAATTGAGTAGGAAGAGCTGGATTGGCCAGAAAATCGAGTCCATGTCAAGGAATTTCAAATAGAGTCCAAACATGAGTGGGAACCGGGGAATAACCATTTAGCATATTGGGTATTAAGAATATTAGAATAGTATATTTATATTCTATACCGCTCGCTCAATATCCAATATCCATGTTCATTTTTACCCACTTGGTCTTAAGTGGCTATCCCGCTGTCGCGCTAGCCGGAGTACGGAGGAAACGAATAGGCACCGATATTGTCCTGCTTACTTGCATCATAATAACCTGCATTCTTGATTTATTTCATTCCATTTCGGTATCGTTTTATTAAAGACTCTGTTCAATTCTGTATACAATGAATCAGAAAGAAATAATATTTAGTGTGATACTAAACAAGCGCAAAACTACAAAGTGAGGGCAAGCTGATTCACTCAAAGCCTTTGACGATCGTCGATCCGAATCGGCGTATTGTCGTACGAACATACAAGAGTCCATTGAATTGATTGTATTTGCAAAGTAGTTCTCTGGCCGGGCCATGGGAATATGCAGAGTAGAAAAGCCGAAAATCAATAATGAGGAGAAGGTAACAAATTCGATTTGAGGACGGCAGGTACGTCTATTTATTTTCCCCACTAACTTGTGTATCCGGCATTCCACGGACTCGTCTCTGTTCTCCCGAGTCAAACCACATGGACCTGCTCAAAACCAGGTGGCCAGTCGTTCCGCCAGCAGTAAAGGGAATCTAGTGGCACTTGCCTAGTTGCAAACCATGTAACTTGGCGAAGTTCTTCTTCCAAATAAAATGGAACAAGTACTGCTCAGGCTAATTTGGGGACCATAATTCTGCAAACTCTGCACTGAAGCATTTGGCAAACCCGGGAGAAAACGGAAGAAGCCCTTCAGTCGGTCTTTCGTCTATCCGCAATGCTTACGTGGGTTACTCAGCCTATAATCAGCATTTCTATTTGTTTTGAGGATCTACCGTGGAAGCCTTGTCTGGTTTAATTTTCCAGGCAATGACTGGAGGCTCCAGATTTGCTAATCCCAGTTGTGGCCGTATTTAAGGTCCACGAAGCTGATAATAACTGCTAACTTCTGGTCGAGCGAAATAAGATTCCAATTGAAATCATTCGCAATTCAGCGTAGTAATGTCACTAGTATTTTTGCCATTATTCTTACCTAAAAGTTTAACGTAATTTCCTTAATAAACACTTTGTAAGTGCGTATTAATATTTTTATTTTGTGGAAGCCCAAATAAAGGATTCTAAGAATATTCTTCCATGTAATCATTAAAATATCAATCAGTTGCTGTTTAATATACCAGAAAAAAGCCTTAAATGCCTATATGCTCATAAATGGAACACCTTTTTAAATTGGAACTGGAGCGGCCAAAAAAGTCAAACACTATCAATCTAATTCATTTCAGGATTTGATTTTCTTGAAAGAATAAAATATATTAAAATAAGAAGTTTATAATTAAGAAAGATCAAGCCTTCTGCTAATGAAACTGTATTAATTATAAATACGTAAATGGTTAAATGGATCCCGCCCACTGCAAATTTCTGTCATTCGAAACATGTCACATTTTAGTCATAGCCTCTCAGCAGTATTTATCAGAAATTCACGGAAAAGTTGACACCAGTTCAGACAGTGAATATTCAGTCAGGCAAAAATTGAAATTTGCAAGATAGTCGAACCATTGAACGAGCTAACTTTTGTAGCCTTTAATTTCGGCCAGTACTACGAGCATCACAAGATTCTGGGCTTTCCACCTTGTTGTGAGTAGTTTTGTTTCAACACCGGCCCGTAATGAGCTGGGTGCATCGGATATTGAGAGTGAATTTTATTGGCAAATGTTTTAGAGGGTCCTGAGCGAGGAAGGGGTGTTTTGAGTCCATCCATAAAAACCCGTGTGTGGAAGGGAGAAAGGGAACAATGGTTTGTCTGGTCCTGGCTTCCCATTCCACTCACCTGTGCTTCTCTGCGTCTGGCTCCGGATCTGTTCCGTATCTCGGCCTGCCTTCTGCACGGAACACGTTCCTATTAACGGGCGTGGGAGCGAGAGAAAGGAGGGAAACAGAGATACACAAGTCCAACTGATTCAGTCCCTTCGATTGGGGGATGACTCAGTCCAACACCAACAATGAGCATAAATAAACAGAAGGATCCACGACAATTGGGTCGAAATATTTCGGATTTGTATTGCCAAAAACTCGATTATGGCCGAAGAATGCCCAAGAAAATTCGAGAAATCCTGACAATTCGTTTAAATCATCATCTAACCCAAGCTGGTATTGATCTGCATGCTATTCTCGAATTCTTCCTCCAATCAAATACACCCCACCGCCGCCGCCCAATTGTCTTGTCGCCTTACCGGCTCCGAATGGGACTATGCTTTCTGCTTTCCTTACATGCACACATTTTCTTTATTACGTATATCGTACCAAAACAAACTGAGCTTCAAATCAAGTCAATTCTCGACAATGCATTTGGAGTAGCATGTGCTTTCAAATCAAGCTTGGGATGTGCAACGGTCGAGACAATGACCTTATATCAAATACTCAGAATTAGTAAACATTCAATAATTGACTTATCGGCCTGGTACCGTACGAGCTGGGTCTTTAGTAAAATATACGGAGCTGACCAGAGGGAATACCGCTATCAATACAACAGAGGAATTGGGCTCAAGTTCAAACTCAACTGAAGGAAGAAGGAAGGTTTACTCAAAACCTGAAAAACTTACTATAAGAGAGAGATACCTGCTGCCTGCTGCAATGTTGATTCACTACTCTTTATTTAAGTGCCCTTTATGAGTTCCAGCAATAATTAAAAGTAAATTCGTAATGATTGCCAAATGACAAGTCCAGCCAATTAGTGCTTTGATTATTGACAGACTGCTTTCACAGGATGTATTTCAAATATTTAAGCGACCAATACTTCGGCATTACTGGCAACTCTAATTTGGGAAGATCATTAATTGTTTGAAGTTTAAGCCCATTTCCGTATAGCGTCTAATTCAGAGCAGCAGAGATAGAATTCATTTCGGTTTGCTAGCCGACACATCCCGTTTCCGAAATTTGCTCCAATTGTGTCATTAAGAATGCATGTAAGCACGATATGTGAGGTGAAGGTGGACAGCAAAAGGCGGACAGGTGCATGGTCATGAATAATTGAGAGACAATCCATCCCTGGTCCAATCCTCACTGACTTTGAAGCGAGGAAATGGTTTGTGGGCGGAATGGAAGGAAGATAGACTATTGTTCTAAAGAGGTTGTGAGAAGCGAATGCCTGAGTAGATCTTACCTTTGAAGGTGTATCCCGAGGAGCCAAAGAGACACTGTAGAAGAAGGACTAGAGCGATGCAGAACATGTTGTAGGACGATTTAGTGGATGCGGATGCTGGGGAAGACGCGGAGTGACGCCTAGCTTCTCACCGCACCACCGCATACAAACATACTCCGTCTTGACCAACCAATTCTCCGCTTACACGCCGGCCACAAGTCTTTCCGAGAAGTCCGAGCACGCACCAAGTGTCACCTGAACGTCAGTCGGACCATAGTGATGACCCGGAGGTTGGTACGGAGAGGTGAGGAGGGGTGGGGGCTGCTGGTCCGTGTTCCTGAGGGCAGAGGACAATTTAGCTGGGAGAGCCATCATGGCCCGTCATGACGCGACCTGTGAAGCCAATCCGTCCAATGTGCTCAAAACGGTCTGGATTTTCTGGGCCAAAAACCTGGTGAGGAGAAGTTTCCAAGTTCTGTTCTTGTCGCGACGACGGATTTTTACTATTTCTCCCCGTCTTCACCGAGTTCTCTTTTCCCTCACAATTTATTCTCTTCCACTCCCAAAGACGTTCTTCTTGTCCCAGCTACGCTCCTACAAATGCACATTTAGTAGTAGGTGGCTTCTGATTGATTTACACTCATCGTCAAGCCCCAAAAAAATATACTAGGAGAAGAACTCCGAAGACGTCTAGTGCTAGAGTAGACGGAGGCTTCTAGTGCTACAGTTCAGACCTAAACTCCCCAGCTCATGTTCGGCTAGTCTACTTTGGTAGTTGGCTGGGACGCGGCAGGTCTTGAGTGGAGACAGTCCAATGCCCTTATGGAGATTCGGATGGCTGGAACTGCCCCGTGGCCTGAGGTCTGGTCTCTTCCTCGGACTCCCTAACACTACTCGCCACTCCGGCTCGTCCCAAGCCTTTAGTCCGTGTGCTGCTGGCCAAAGTACTTTCTCCAGCAGGAGGAGCACAGTCGCAAGAAGCGGAACTTCCTTCTGTCTTGCCCAACTATTTACTCTGCGAGCCGAGCTCCTTTTCCCCAAGTCCACTTCTGTCTGCCTCACCGGATCCTGCCTTTCTTCTCCATGCGACTCCTCATTAGGATTGAACTGGGTCAGCTCGATCGAACGCTACTCATTCACATGGATAATCGGACTCGGCAGCGAGATTTCGTCTTCCAGCACGGACCACTCTACCAGCATCTCACCACTTCCTGACAATAGGCGCACCACTCCCTGGAACAATAGCTCCTCCACACCGCGTCCCATTCAAACCCAAACTGAGAAAGTAAATTGAGGAGAAAAAAATCGTAATCGATCCATGGGTCGACCCAACAACTCTGGCCACCAGCTCAGCCTAACAACGCCATGGAAATGGACACAACAACAGAAGGAGCGGTGGAGGACTCGGGCCACCACTTGGGTGTCTCTCTGCCGTCTGGAATCTTCGAACCTCGGACTTCTTTCTAGTTTGCCTAATTATGCTAATTGTATTAAGTACTTGAGGCACTGTCGTACTGGGCTCTGAGTCCCGTTGCTCACTCCGGTTGGACTTGATGTGATCGGAGGCTCGCCTCTCCGAAAACTGCCCGACTCTTATTCCTGTCACCGGAAATGACTGCAGAGGAGCGTGCCAGTTAGGCCCTACTACTACTACTACCTACTACACATAGTTTTGGGCTTCTGCCTTTCATTTCTTTCCTCTGCTGGGCCCACCTGCGCCCCAATCATTGCGCCGATGGTTGTGACTCTGGGTTTACTACTTTTACTCATACCCAATCCCTCTCGTTCTGCCCACAGGCCTTTTGATTAGCCCAGATTAATCAGACACAATCACTCCTCGCCCAACCGCTTAATTGGGTCTGTGTCTGGAGATTAGAGTGAGTTGACCTCAGGTTGACAAAGGGCTCCAATCGTTTCCAAATTCACTAAATCCTAGTTTTCGACTCATTCTCTCCTCTTCTAGGCTCTTCCTTACATTTTTACTCCAATTTCATTCAGGACATTCAATCAGTCCGTTAAGGGTTTGTTTTACGTTTATTATAGCGTTGATTCGAGATTTGAAAAATTCAATAGTCCAAACCAAAGGAGATTCTAAGATTTTTGCTACGAAAAGATGACTTGCTTTTAATTGTTTCTCCGGAATCTAGCTACGCACATTTTTTAATTTATAATAATTCGTTTTTATTGTCGTTTTTACTATTTCTTTCGAAGAAGCTCGGTCTTCGCAAAATTTGTGTCATTTTGTCACTTTAGTTTTGCCTATCAAAATAACATTTTGTGACCTGTAATTGTGAGTCATGAAGAAGTAACAGAATTGATTTACATGGAACAAGCTCTTGATATTGATATACGCACGTGGAACAATATTCCCCAAAATGCTTCCCCTTCTCGTTCCATGTACTGTATTGTGTGTGCACAACATACTCTTCTTGTGACTGATTCCGTAGCTGGTGCAATAACTCTTACAGACTCCGATCAAAATATCATTAAATCACTTTATCCGCTGCCCCGTTTTCCCTTCAATTGACAACTTTTCAAACAAATCATACAACCTGTCTCAGAGGGGTGATGCATGTGAATACTCGAATGTAGAAAATAGTAGTTTTTCGTGTTACTAAATAGCTACTACGCCATGCTCGTACATTAGAACCCGCCCATTTTAACGAAACCACCTGCGTACTTCATTAAGCACTTTACTAGTATATCACTTTCTTGTTTGATTACATTGTTGTACGTTTTACACGAACTATTTTTGCAAAATTAGATAAATCAAATAAGATCTTCACTATAATTTTTTAATGTTGATATATGAACTTCAGCATGTTTGCAAATCTGTATGAAAAAAATTCATTCAGAGCATTATAAATAAAGAACAAGCGTGAAGATGCATTTTTGGATGAGAAAATTTGCGTAGCCACTGCACAAGCAATGATGACCGGAACTTACATCGGATATATTTATAAATACATGATCAGAAGAAAATGGAGTCGAAAATTGAAATTATTCGTTTAATTAAGACGGAACTTACCTCGGATATATTTATAAATACACGCAAATCGAAAGAAAATAAAGAAGAAAACTGAGATTGTTTGTAAAATTAAGGCTGACGCATTTGACTCAGTGCCTACAATTGTTTGTGTACGAAATGTCTACATTTTAGAAGAAAAATGCCTCAATGTTGCATATATAAATCCCCAATTAATTATTCATGTCTGTTTAGTTTAGCGTTGCCTTCTACACTCTTAAATTCATCATTCCATTCACTCACCCTTTTAATAATTGAGTTTGCGGTCGAGCGTAGAAAACAGCTTGTGCTGAGAGAAAATGAAATGCGTTGATTAATTAGTAAGGCAGGTTCGTGAAAGTGTCAGAAAAGTTTCAGTGAAAGGGAAGTGAGTTCCGTTGAGCTGAGTCTCTTGATTCGGTGGCTGGGCTGTAGCATGCTCCAATATCCCAACATCAATATTTACGCGTTGTACAGAAGATGGTATCCAGAATAGATTCAGTAATTAATCCGAGACTAATAGATTGCAGAAAGTTCTGAAGAAGGTGGAAGTGGGTGTGGTTTGGTTCTTACTCACAGCTTTGAGCCTCTTCGTCGTGTTAAGTATGTGTAGCTGGTAGCATTAGTTCAGAGAGCAAAGTTGGGAAGGTTCAGTGAGTCAGACGGGCGTGTAGACTCTTTATCGGGTCGTAAAGTCAGGACTTGAGGTTTTAATTGGTGATAGGATTCCTGGTCTGACTTTTATCGTAAGCTGAATTCCGTTCTTGAGTCGATCGATGGAATAGAATGAAGGCCCGGAAGAAAGCTTCTTCCGCTTTGTCTTCATGTCTTCAAAATTCCGCTTTGTTCATCTTCAATCTATTCCCGATATTCCGCTGACAGTTTCTCCTTGATGGAAACAATAAATTTTCATAGTCTCTTAAATGAAAAATTTCTTGAGAAAATAAATGGAATTTCCCTGAACAACTAGTCCGCACCAAGGTTCGGCTTCGAGGATATTTTTCTCTATTTCATTTTGAAATTGTTGTGGATGATATTTAAAGCAGGGTGGCAAGCGGTGTTTAATATTTGTCCAGGTAAGGTTGATGTCGCACGCGGTATACACGCTGGTAGAACTTCATGGTATACACCCATGGTATACACTGTTGGAATGAGTATATCTCCGAACGCTGCGACAGAGCCTAACCTAACCTACCTTGGCCTAATGAAGCTCAGCGGTCCTGGAGGCAAATTAAACGTAAACCGACTCCAGCAATCATACTCTTGGGTTTCTTTGGTGTATACCATTGGTGTATTCCGCGTGCTACCTCAACCATACCCCAGCCTAAATCGATTCAACTACAAAAGCTTTGAACATTGACTCTATTGTTCGAGGCATATAGGAGCAGCAATATTAAATACGGCAATATAAAACCAGTATCATTAAAACCTAAATATAAAAATTGCAACGTAAAAACTGCACTATAAATCCGAATAATTAAGGCCGCAACACTAAAACAGCAACATGAAAACCCCAACGTGAATAAAACATTAAAGCTTAGATTAATCAATACATATTACTATACTTAAAGCATAATTTAAAGCATATATTCTTCCACGACTGCAATTTAAAATTGTTTTGTGAAGTTTCGCAAATATTAATAGGAAATGCCCAGCAAGGCATTGTCAAACGCCCTTAAAAACCGCCAGATTAGAAACCGCGACATTAAAATATGCGACATAAAAATCGCGACATTAATATCCGCAACATAGTATTATTCAAAAAGTTAGAATTTATTAATGAAAGCGTTGAAAAAATTGAAAAATTCAGGCAAAGTAAAATGCATAAAATTATTTTTATTAAATTATCTTGAAAAATGTTTTTATATCGCTGTTTCTGTGTCGCGGTCTGCAAATCGCAGTTTTTATGTCGCGGCTTTTATAGCGCGGTATGTAACGTTGCGGTTTTAATGTCGCGGTTTTTATGGGCTTCGCCTAACCCGGTTCTACAAGAAAGGCACTGCAGTGTATATCTTTGAAAGTACTAAAAAAAGTCGTGATAATCTTGGGCGATTTTTTTAAACACTGTATTTTTAAATAGGCTGACTTCTTAGATTCTGATTCTCGAGTTCGATATTACTATCTCCTGACCTTACCCATTCACAATATAAGCGTAACCTACTTCAATGTCCTTCAGGAATTGGCAGATATTATAAGGAAGAGACTACAAATCGAATGATTCTTCTCTAGCCCCAAATTTCGCGAATAAATTCTTGGTTCAAGCAAAGCATGATTACATCCTATATTCTGTTATTCTGTGAAGGCATTAAATGCTGTAGGTATGTTCGAAATTTCCTTGGCCCTCTTGGAACCTTGAAATTTGTTTTTCATAAATCCTAAATACCGAATCTTGGTAGGGGCTGAGGGTTGTGAACTGTGATACTTTGTGATTCGTGGGTCTATCCCTGAATTTAATTTAAAGAGAAATGCAAGACAAGATGATGGGAGCAGCCCAAAAGGGACGACATATAGGAATGGAACCAAGTCCCGAATGCAATATAGACGGAAGACGAGACGAGACGAGACCACAAGTTGTCTGAAATAGTATTTCCACTTCCTTGCTCTCTGCAGCGTATGAGATGCAGTAGTGGTCCCAGAATCTGTAATAAGTAATAAGATACATGGGTCGAGATGTGCCAAAACTTCAAGCCTCGTTCTCTCGTAATTTATCCGTAGCGTATCTTCGTGACAACTCTAAACTGTTTGAACTGCATAATTAGGCGACAAAAGACAGTTCCAATCTCCCAGTGCTCAGCCACCACGGTTGTGCCACTACTACCCGCCTCACCTCGACTTTTCCAGACCATTGCCACAAAAAAAAGTTATTTTTGTTTTATTAGTCCTCGACTCGGGTTTTCTGTTAAAAACACACTTGAAGTAATCTATGATATTTTACACACGGAGGGAGATGGGGAGAACTGGGCTTAGCAAGTGCTTACCTCTATTTATATTTCCACAAGTCCCGAAAATCCTCCTTTCCAGGTCTCCAATGACACTCATTATTTATTGGGATGCAAAATACACGTATGAAAGGTTTAGTAGTCTGGCCAAGGAGTAAATGTAACCCATGAGATCCATGAACTCCTCGTCCGTTCCACGTACTAGATTACGAGATTCGATAGACTTTGGAGTTTGAATACGTATAGTCAATTCAGAAATTGCATCAAGAAGTCAGACGAGCTGATTAATGATTACAATACGTTGAATAAACGAGGGCTTCATTTCTCACTTTACATTTCGGAGTTTATTTTCTGCAACATGTAGATAACCTTTGAGAAACTGCAGTTGGAAGGTGCAACTTCCGGTTTCTTTTCATTTTGCGGATAATCATGCACAGACTGACTGTAAGAATCCTTGGAACTTGCCTGAAGGCACATTTTAGGGTCCCAAAACTGCTCAAAATCTTAACAAACCACGACTTAATTTTGACGATTTGCGTAAAAGCCTTACTGTAAAATCAACAGCTTCTACATATTGCATGTACAGAGAGTTTCAATTAGATTGCGAATTTTTCTAATTCCGGAAAAAATAGGTGCGTCACGTAGTAAAAGAACATTTTTTCAAAAAAAATATAAATTATGGTCAAAAAAATGTTCAGTCCAATCTGTCTGCAGTTTTGTCATTGCCTGTAGATATGTACACTGCAGTTGCGGCGTACGTAAACTCTGGTTTTGTGGACGTTTTTTTTTTTTATTTAGCCATGTTACTTGCCTGTTTTTGCTGTAGCACGAAATTCGAAAAATTCGCATTCTTATTGAAACTCTCGTATGAGTACTTTCATTTCCCTGAAATGAACCCCTCCTTTAACCAAGTACAAGTACCAAAGACGCACAACGGACTTCGACTTGACAGTATGTTTTGTGAAATGCGGAGAACATAAGCACTACTGTGGGCAACCCATCCTTACCTTTTAAATTCGCTTCCGCTACTCATCAAAATTAAAGGATATTGTTCCCCGTATTGAGCCCGGAATAATATTAACCATCTTTGACACGTGACACGAGCTTGCTTGGAGCCAGATGCCAAACCCTGTGAAGCATAAGGAAAAGAGGAAGTATTTTTTATCCTGTGTCAGAGAAGGCCTAATTAAGAAGCAATAAGGCTCCTTCCGTGAGTAAACAGTAAACGCATTTCATAAGGCTACCTAAGGGAAGGACATACATATACACGATTATTATTATTACGAACTGCACAGGAATGCTCGGGGAAGTCGTGGTTCTTAAAGGGGAAGTAAAGTGATCACGGAAGTGTCATAAGGCACGAGACAAGGCAAGACGGAAGGCTTAATTCGAAAATGCCTGCATGCTCAATTTCTTTTCGGGAGACCTCACTATATATACGAGGGTTGTTTCATAAGTTTTTTCCCATTTGATTAGTTCCATTACTTTTATATGCAAAAAAGTACAAGCCTCTACTTTTACCTTTGACCCTTAGGCACTTTTCCCACTAGTGCTGGAGACATAATATTCCTTATTAAAAGAACCACGCAGGTCGTTTCATCGAGAAACCGTTTGGTAGCATTTTCACCTTATCGTCAGAAGAATATGCTTTTTTTTCTCAAATGCTTCTTCAGGTCGAGGAATCTGAAGATCATTTATGGAGAAATGATCGTTGTTTGATATCCAGGTCCACACGTAGACTGCTTTTGACCTAACCCGCTTCCATCAATTTTATTTACCTCTTTGCTTTTCGTGCTAATAGACACCTGAGTCAAAATTAAGACTTTGGTCGCTCTCCAACTCCAATGCATGCAAGTTTTACCATACTCAACTTTGGTACAATATCCATAGACAGTATTGTGGTAAGTACTGTAATTCAGTTCCCGGCGGTGGCAGACATGCACAGTTTGATACAGGATGCATGTATGATGTTGATATAGGAATGAAGCTACTCCTATCCTGACCTGATATCATAAACTACTGTGTCCGGAAAAGGGGGAAAAGGCAGAAGAGAAGATTTCCGTGAAATACCGGCAAGGTGTTTTCCCACTCAATCCGTACATCCGACTCCGAATCAACACACACAACTTGGTTTACATTGACTTAGGAAGCGTGTAACATTCAGTTCATTACTATATGAAAAACTTTTGTATTTTTTAAATATGAGAGATGAGATAAGAACCATACCTACTAATTCTTCAGGCAAGGAACAATGCAATACTTTACCTTACCAATTAAATCCTTGAATAAAACCGTGAGGAGACTAGCTTTTTTTGTGAATTTTCATCTAATAGAAGGGCTTTCTGAATTTTTTTGATGTTAAACATTAGCACATGTTGACTTGGCATGGGCGATTCCTCTTTGCAACAAGCGCATCCAATCAAAAAGACCCTGTACTGCAATTTAAAGTAGAATTTTGAGTTGTCGTTGTCCATGGCAACGCAACGCTAATTTTCAAACTTTTTTTTATAAAAATCGATCAAGCAATCTTAGAACCAGTCTAAAAATTCAAAAATATCCACAAATTATTTTCAAGAGCCTTGGAAAAAAGCACAGCAGGACTGTTTCAAACAAGACAGAATCTCATCAAATCACCCGTGCAGTTGTACAATGGATTTAGGAATAAATTGTTTGGATTTACAAAATTATAAAAATACAAATTTCATAAGTAGGTAACTCCTACTAATGATACTGGTAGTAAGTACCGACCGTTTCAAAATCAGGGATCATTTGACTTGAGCATAATTCGACAAAATTAATTTTTAGAAATGGACGATTTGCATAAAAAACATTGTTGCTTTTGCCTCAAAGAAATGGCTTGAAGGAAAAACGGTTTGCAACTCCAACATGTGCGAAGAAGAATGCAGCATATTACAATATTCTGAAGCGACAGTAAAACGCTGTAAACTGTAGCTCACAAGGCACAACAGAATGGTAATGGAATTAAGGACAGGGACTAACCCCACTGCACCTTGCCTTCAATGCCCTTTCAGGCTGCAGCCTTTCATCTAATCGGAATTTGTCTCGCTTGAAAGAGCATACATCACCTGGAGTCCACATAGCGGCTTTATGGACACTGAATATCTTATAGAGAACCCATCCTTTTGTGCAGGTCTATATGCACCACAAATTACAGGTAAGCGGATATTCCTCTCAAAACTCTTCCTTTTTGTTGGCTCGTGCCTTTATCAAGTGACCCATCACTTCCGCATTTCTTCCGTTGCCCATAAGTCTCATCTGCTTAACCAAAACACGACCTCCTGCTTTCAATGAGAATTGACAACAGGCAAATGCCTGTTCACGCTAGCTGGACATTTGGATGCTATATACCAAAGTCTACGACGCAAATGTCACCTGCGACAAATGAATGAAAAGAATTGCAGGCAATTCCTGTGGGAAATTATGTATCAAAGTCGAACTTCCATGCAATAGATTTGGTGTCCTCGCATTATTCAAATTCTCATTAGTCAAAACCGTTAAAATTTCGCATAAGTCAAGTTACCATTAGTCAAAATCTCATTAGTCAAAACTTTTTATGCTCTAGAAAAGGCTCACGCGTTTTGCATGTCGTAGAGAGAGGGACAGGGATGCCTTTAGTACAGACGTGAACATGGCTATAAAAAGATAGTTTATTTATATATTTTGCAAATTATATTGGACACCGAAATTCTCGAAAATGGGCAGAACAGTTTTGCAAATAATGTCAGATTTAAAAAAAACTATTCAGGTATATCAAGGTAATGTGATTGCAAAATAATACAACTATGAAACTTCAAAATCAAAAAGGAATGTAGCAATTAATTTGGAATTGAATGT
>JAQFXZ010000529.1:0-18457 GCA_034694025.1 Ceratophysella scotica | reverse complement strand
GATGCCTGACTTGCGCCACGTACAAAAAAAGCGTGACATACGGACAGACAGACAGACAGACAGACAGACAGGAGGATTACATAAGCCCTCGGCTTAGGAAAGCCAGGCCTAATAAAGGATTAATTTTAATTAAAATCTTTTAATTTCGGTTGTTAGGCAAATCGAGCAAATTGAAAGTAATTTCAAACAAGTATTCCAAATAATACGTTTCAAAAAGCAGGTTTAAATTTTCCAAGTTTAGGATGAACCGCCGAATAAGGCCCAAAAACGATACTCCAATCATTCTTTGTTCCAAATACTTCCTTCTCAAGTAATAAAGCCAAAAGAGCCGTTTCGTGCAGTGTTGTTCAGTTTTTGGTTCATATATTTCAATTAAGTAAAGTGCAGAAACCTGTTTAAGATGAAAAATCGCAAAAAATGAAGTACATAAAATATTTAATAGAATTAACGAAGAAGAGCTGTATATGTTTTCCCATCAAATTATGGATCGACATAGATAACAAATATCGGAATACCTACTTAATAAATAAATACTAAATCCGACGATTTTTTAAAATTAAAATATGGATTTCATCTAAGCTATCTGATTTTTACTAGAACTAGTAACCGGTTAGTTCTATAAAACAATTGACATCTTCGGACTTTATTGGAGCATAAACACACATTCAGGATTTAGAATTTACAACCAGCTTTTGGAAACACTTTAAGGCGGGGTAAACCCTACTTTACTGAAGTGTAGACTAGGATACTAAAATAAATGGAAAGTGGAAGCTACACAAAAGTTGTTGACAATAACCCGTTCGAACCAGTTTCAGTGTGCAATGAAACCTATTTTGCAAGCTGGAATAGCGTAAGTACTCGTATTTAAATAAATATATCTCGGAAGTACTTTGGCTCAGTGCTTAGCCCGGATATTCAATCCAGTAGCGTAGCTAGGGAAAACAGTGCTCCAAATAGGTTTACATTTACATCTTAGGCTTGATTTAACTTCAGTTCAAATACGCTAGGTACATAGTAATTTTTAAAAACTCGTCAAGTCAAAACTATTTTATTCGGGACGCATATTTTGAAATTTTGCATGGGGAATCTCTACAGTGGAAGTGGGGAAATAGGCTTTCTTATGGCTGGCCAATTGTCACAAAATATCCCAAGTTTTGGCACAAAATAACCTTACTAGAAATATTCCAAGTTGGCTCCGATAAGAAAAGCATTACAAAATAGAATTTGTTCCAGTAACCTACTTTTTATTGCATATTTTTGCCCAGCTTCGTCATTGTGCTGATTTCTGGTGCATATTTTCAAGTTTAAAAGCAGTTTCTTGCAATTTTGCTTGACTTTTTTGACAGTGTTGAGGTTTATTCTTATTTATATTCGCTATATCGCCTTTTTACCAACTTTACAGGTATTTTGGTTTGACGATGTCTTTGCTTTGGCATTTTTAAACTTTTCGCGGCAGAATTTTAATTTCATGTTCATATTGAAGAAATATGGTTTTCTAGGATTTGGCTGACTTGATTTTATAATACGCTGACTCTTGAAACTTTACTGAGTATTTTTGCTTCAAAACTCTTTGTATGTATTTTTAGGTTTTTAGCTTTTTCTGCACATTCAAGGACAAATCATGGCATTTTTTGGTAGTGCACATTTGACACCTTTTTAGCGCATACAAGCCTTATTTCTCTACTGATGACAACATAGTGAGTTTGAGTATTCGAATTCGAGTGCATTTCCGTGTCAAATATCTCATTGTTGTGCTTTTTCCGCTCCTGACTCGTGTGATATAGTCGCGGGTTGGTCGAGCATCAAGTAGAGTGAAAGCACTAGGCCATGCTACAATTTGGAACGTTCGATGTTTGTTCCTAATCCCAAACCTGTTTCCATCCCACTATTAGTGTTTTTATAGGAATCTCATGAGAGTGAAGAAAGGTAGCAGGTAGTGTGTAGTGTATGGAACCACAGGCACGCTTCTTCCTCTGATCAATTATACATTGCTATTGAGTTGTTGAGTTTAGCTCGGATACCCATCCTCCTGCTACCGAGTTCAGAACCACGAGATTTGGCTGCTGCCACGGTGAAGAGGGACCTGGAATTCAAAGGAGATGCTTCCATTCATTCACATACATGGAGAAAGCAGTGTCAAAGGGATAAATAGATGACAAGATTCCAGGATTGTGTATCCTCCGGACGGTTGGGAATTAGGATTTGAGTCTACTTCAAGGCCGCTTCTGTGCTTTCATATTTGTAGGCATGTAATTTGACTCTACAGCAAATTGCATTGAGTGGATGTTCCAAGATAACCTACTGTACACATACAGCCACATTCAAAAACACAGTTTAGCCGTTTTTAGATAAAATATTTAGCAAACCCCGCAGCATATTTTAAAAATTTACATGGGAATTTCTACAGTGGAATGCTTTCTTGTGGCTGGCCACTTGTCACATTATATCGCACGTTTCGGCACGACATAGCTTAGCTAAAAATGTGACAAGTTTTCTCACATGAAAAATGTGTAAAACAATACAAATTTTCATTTCGATCTAAAAACATGCAACCAGGAATTGCTCAAAACTCAAAATTCTGGTCAAATTACATCAAATTTCCGCATCAATTGTCGCCTTGAAACGAAAAGGATTTAAATATTTAGTTTGTCATAAAATCGATAACTTTCTCTAAACCCTAAATAAATGCAAAATCCATTGCACCAATCGTCCCAAAACTACTTAAAACAATAATACCAATTCAATTTGGTAAAGATTGGAAGACTTCTTGGGAGTTTATTAGGTAAAATTATTTTGGTAATACAAGGTGATACCCTAATTGTCCACCATTCGAAAAATGCTTAATTCGGCCTCGGAAAACCGAGAGATTTGTCACTTGTAAGTGTGCTTTTTATCATAATGCACCCGATTAAAAGTGACTCCGAATTTTTTCCAATTTTTTAGACGATTTTGGATCATTTTTAGAGATTTAAAAAAAATTCAAAAAATTAGCTTCACTTGCTTTAATATTTTGTGTGACTACAATATTCCTAGCAATAGCGATGTTATGTACAACAAATGAAAATTAACACTGGAGACATCAACAGTTTTCGAAATTATGCTTGTTGTTTCATTGTTCCTTCATACCAATGCAGTCCTCATTTTAGCCATTTGTTTTTAGCGTAAACCCCTTAAAAACGACTTTGCATCGGCTTTAGGCATTTCAAAGTTAATTTAATTGGTAATATTTTCAATTGAATGTAATTATCATGTGCTAGTACCCCCTGTTATTGGATTCAGAATTTGTTTTACAAATGGTGTATCATTTGTCGAATCCATCTTCAATAATTTTGTTTCGCTGAAACGGGGTTCTCAATGGCGTATGCACTTCATATTAAGAATTTATCTGTTACAAGTCACTTCTTTATGTTAGATTTTCACGGATTGCTACGCAATATTTAAATCAGCGATTCGAATAAAAAAAAAAGGGCTCACTTTCAACGAAGATAGAATTTTGAGATCATTCTCAAACTGACCGTAACCCCAAATCCCATCACAGTCCAGTCCGAACTTTCTAGAAACCCATAAATTTTTCCCTGGAGCTCATCAGATGCGTTTCCAGGTAGTCCCCAGGTAGGACAATAGTAGATTTCTGTTCAGGTGGAAGAGGAGCTTGGAAATATTAGCCATAGAAGGTATTTAGCCGACTCTACTACGAGATTCTCTTGGCTTGAGACGGATTTATAGAAGTGGAACGGAAGGATTCGAGTCCTAGCTCGGATCTGTATTCAGTGAAGAGGCTTTCATCTTGAGCCTACGTCGACTACATTTGGGGAAAAGAGTTGAGCGTGCGGCAAAGAGACCTCAGCCTGTTGCACATTCCCTTCTCCTCTCACGAAGAAAGTCTGGCGTACATTAGAGAGAGAGAGATCCAGAAAGGCTGGAACCTATAAATACCATGCTTTTCCCACTCAGTCAGCAGACTCGAGCTTGGTGTGCCAGTCCAGGCTCCGTGTGCCCCGCCGCATCTCAACCAAGTCCAGTACAACAAATGATACAGACTCATCCTCATCCCAAACAAGAGCAGACCAGACCACACGGCGTCTGACAGTAGTGAAAGTAGCCAAGGACTTCTCCTCTGACATGAACATCCCTTTGGCTAGTGTCTCTGCTTTGTGCTACAGAACCGCAGTCTCATCCATATTCGGCTTACCAGTGTCAAGGTGAACTGTTGAACATAATCCGACTGCCAAAACATGTTCTGAGCTAATTTTCAGGCGGATTCGTTAATATTCGTACATAGATCCAACATCCACTGTCCTTCATCCTTCATTATTCCTTTATTTATTTTCTGTGGTTTGGTTTTGGTGTTAGTGCGGCCTGGGCTCAATTTCTCCCTGACAGACACATGTTCAAATGAGTCCATATGCTTTTCCATGAAGAAAATCCAGAACCTAGTTCACTCGTCCTTCTGACTTCTACTACTCAGTTTAATGAAGTGAGTTCGTGGGAACGGAGCTCTGGGACCTAATTGAACTTCCGACTCCCAACCAATATAAGGTAACTTTGACTTTGGTCTAATTAAAATTGTCAAGTGGTGATGGAGAGTCAGGCTTGTCGTTAAGTTGAGCTTGATTTTAAAAGTGAGAAGGAGTGGTTGTCATTGGTCTGTCGAATCTGGTGCCCACCTGGCTAGAGCGTGTTCGGATCTGATGACCTCCTTTCACTTCATCCTAATTACATTATAACGAGTGAATCCCAATTGTAGAGAGTAGTCGGGAATTGTTCTCTTGAACCAGGACGCTACATAATGAATGAATATTGAGCCTCCTCCTCTCTCCTCTTCCATGTGTGTTCTCGTCCTTCCAAGTTTGAGTTCCTGGAAAACAACAGGGTTTTGTCCATGCTCTTACTTACGTCACGATTTTTGTGTACGCAATGTAAACTTACTGTACGAAAAACAAAACTACCAAGTTGGGTGGGAGGTAGAATCCGTTTGGTAAACTTTATTTTCTCTGAAGTCAACTATGAAATTCTAAGCCGTATGTGTATGTATGCAGATGTGAGTAGATCCGATAGGCTTGTATCAATTGAATCGGTACGCTTGGCAAAATTTGATTGAGAGGAATGCCGTTCCGAAATTTTAAAGCTTCGGGAAAAATGATAGTTTAGTCGTAAAACGATTAATAATTCGGATGTTGAATTCGAAATACTTATTGTTTTGTTTTTATTGGGTTCCTACATCACTTCCCACGTCTATATCGCTGTATGCATATTTCATTCGTTTCGCTTCGGTACTAATGAATTTTGCGAAATTAATTGTCATTTGTTATTTTTGATTGGGATTTTGTGGTGTAGAAGAAACGGATTTATTCAATTAATAATCTGGAATAAAGTAAATTTAATGGAACAGGCTGTGACCACCCATTGTAGCCACCCATTGTAACCATTCCCTAAATCGAAAAATCCATCTAAACCAGAATTTTCCAAAAAAAAATTTCGTAATTTTAATATCGTAACCTAAAGGATCAAAAAGTATAGCGAAGGCCAAACAGCTTTCAGAAAGTGCATTTTTCAGTTGTTACAATGGGTGGTTACAATAATGTGTGGCTCCAGTCTATTCCATAAAATTTTCTTTAACCATAATTTATTTCAAATTCGACATATTTTGAACGTTTCCATTGGATTTTAGAATTGTAGAATTTTGATTATTTTTGTTCGCTTTTTAATTTGACGAAAAATAACATCTTTTAACATTTTGCACTGATTTATTTGACACCATGTTTGAACAACCTTTTTTTTGTCTGAGGTGATTTAACACTTCTGTTGAATATGATTTTTAAATTAATAATAGATTTATTAAATTTCATGTTTTAACTAAATATTGCATTGCAGTTGAACTTAGATTTGAATCTTTGTATAAAACGTCTTTGTTTCTTCTACTGTTCACACGTCTATTCAACGGCCGAATATACACAGTCGCTTATAGCACAATATTGCGGCGTGTGTGTGGAATGCGTGTTAGTCGGATTCTGTCTTTTCTTATTGACAATGTGTAGGAGTAGGAACGATATGTGTGTGACAAGACGAGGAAGTGTGTGTCAAACACATTTCGAGATTGACTTGAGTACAATATAAGTTCGAATCAGATAGCAGGCCGTATTTACTCACATGTAACCGAGGCGTGAGTTAGTATTGACAACAGTGTGATTCTGGAGCAGAAATCCGTTTTCACTTTCTATGGGAAACTCAAAAAGCCCTGAGAGCTGATAGTGTTTGTTCCAAGGTGAAATCGGAACATCTGTGAGTGTGGTGTCAGCACAGGATGTTTCCTTGAATAAATCATGTAGGAGCAGAAGAATTTAATATGGATTGTTGCCATTCAACATTCAAATGCTCAATGACCTATAAGGGTTCAACGTGGTGACGCTGCATCGGTAATGTGAACGTGGGTTGCTATCACACTCAGTGCACGAAGCTGGAAGCTGAGGAAAAGCAGGTCACCATGGCTTCACTGAGTCACTTAAATTATCCTTTCGAATTACAAATTATGATGCGGGTAGGGGTAGAAGATGCACTTTGGCTTTGACGTTTTTGCTAGTCTCTGAGTAGAGTATACTCGTAATACAGTTACAGCGTTAGGAGCGATAATTTTCCCAATTTCCAATAAATGCACGTAGTCAGCTTGTTTGGCAGCTTGTGTGCGGGTTGTGTAGGTTGTGGCATAGCTGGCCTCCTGGGCAGCCTTAGTTACTCTGAAAGCTTTATCTCTGTTTGGTTTTGGCAGAATAACAGTCGTCATGACATGACGTGCGGTTAATTGAGGAAATTATACGCAATCAAGAAAAATCCATCTCAAGTGCAATAATTCTTTACGTCGACTACAAAAGGGTAGTACAAATACTACGTGTTGAAAAAAAGGTTGTCAGTGTTCTGTCCTTAGGATGTACAAGGAACTGGATGCTCATGTCGCATGCGATCTATTAAAAGTACAAGCTAGTTCTGTATTTGTGGATCTCCGTATGCATTTATTTTATGCTGTGCGACAGCATTTAATGTATTTTTTAAATAAATTTCGACCAAATAAAAAGAAATGTTCCAGCCGAATATTTTTGTTGAAGAAAATGCACGCGGTTCAATATTGTAGAAATACGGCAAGTCCTGCTCACATTAAAGTCAGACACAACAGGTCCACGTGCCGCTTTTTGCAAGGTAGAAAGAGATGCCAGTACTTGTGATATGCGGTAGCCGGATCGAGCCAATTGCTTTAGTATTCAATTTTGTCCAACAGCACAAAATAAATGTACACCGAGTATGCATAAATAGAGGGCTAACTCGAATCGCGTTTAACAAACAATTACGGCCAATTTTGAAGTTGTTGATAGTAGCAATTTATATTTTAATAATTTCGAATTGATTTGATAGTACTTTGCCATTATTATACGTATCTATGTTCTGCATCTAAGCAAGCAGTCACACAAAAGATGTAGAATGCAATAGACGCGTTAGAAGTCATAGAGTTTACCATAGAGCAAGAGCGCGAAAATCATACCGTAATGTTAAGGTTTGGTGCTCAACCTCCGCGGAGGAGTTTCTTAGCATGGGAAAACCTATGCGAAAAAAATTGTCTCAAATAGTTCTTCAGATATTTTGATTTTCTGGGATGTTTTTGCAAATTTATGAAAAACTGGAGCCGCTGAGACTTCACAATTTGATGTGTGAGTTGATTAATTACAAATTCGAATAGCCTTTTGGAAAAAAAATTTGAACCCAACATGATCGCAGTACACCTGCGCAAAAAAATCTAACGCGTCTATAGACAATACATAGTAAGCACTAACAGAAATAGCACGATTTGATCCTATAACACTAACCTATGTGGATTTTGTGAACGAATTTGACGTCTTAGTTTTCTGTAGGATTCAAGCTATGAATAGCAAAGTTCGTGTCGGCATAAGAGAGGAAATCCTTAACTTATCAGAAAGGGGAAAAATAGTAACTCAACACAAAAATCATCGACTAGCTATATTTTGCTTCCTGCACTTCATACTATCAAAATGACCGTTTGATTTTTTGTGTGGTTTCCCTGCGCGGTTTGTGCGTTCAGCTATATTCAGTTTAAGTTAGATTTTAAACCTTTTTATTCATAATATGCTTAATTCTTGTGAGTAGCTGGAGTAATGAAATATCGAATTAAAACAATAGGTTGACAATCTGTGTGAAATTGGGTTATACATAAGGACATTTTAAGATTATAAAACCTAAAAGCCAAGCATATGTTAGATTATTTTAGGTTAGGTTTATATAAAACCCGAAAGTCTGACTTTTTATTATTGTCTGGCAATCTATGTGAAGTTGGATTTACCTATAGAATCAGGATTAAAGATTAATGTTTTAACATAATCGCACGTCGTACTGTTCAGATAAGAGCACGCCTGAGAAGCTAGTGTGGAGCAGGTGAGGCAAGTTCTGTCAATTCGCTCTCAAGCTACGTTCTAATTCGGCTGAGCTTTCACTGTAAGCTTGAAATAGGATCCCTGGAACTGGAACAGAGTACTCGTTACCTGTGCTACTATAATGCTTTCTCCAAAAGCCTAGCGGAAATTTTTACCCCGACTCATCTCGTTGAACCGTTGAAGGCTCAAGGCTCAGTTGCATAAGTTGAAGTGCTCAATCTCTTTTCTTTCGGCACTGTTCACTATATTTTAAAGATCGATTTCATTCCAAGAATCCCTGAGAGAAAATGAAATTGATTCGACGTGTACAGTTGTGATTTTGACTCCATGCACGCGCGTAACACAAACTTGATTACGGCTAAATCCTCATGCTAAAAACTCGGGAACAGGACAAGCCGCATTTCTCTCTTTCCAGAGCGAGGTTCACCGTGTGTTTATATTTGGCTAGTTGTTTTCTTTCTCACTTCGCAACATTTTTTAACGTGTTTAGACGTTCCTTTCCGTTCATGTTTATGTGACAGGTCTTGCTCAATGTGTTTGGAACGGAGCTACTCTCTCTCTCTCTCGTAAACACATTACGCAATACCTGTCACATAAATGTGGACGTAAAGCAACGTTTAAATACGTTTAAAAATGTGGTGAAGTGAAAAGAAGGCAACTAGCCAAATATAAACACACGGTGAGCTTCCACTCTGCGAGGAACTAAATGCGGCTTGTAATGTTCCCAAATTTTTAGCATGAGGATTTAGCCGTAATCAAGTTTGTGTTACGTGTGCATGGATTCAAAATCACAACTGTAAACAAGGTGATTTTAGGGCTGGACAATATAGTGCTAAAGTTCGCTCTACAATCCAACAAAACCGACTTGCTCCTTCCTATTCCAGCCAAATATTTACCTTGGCTAACATTCATCATGACGCCCCATTAGGCAAATTATATGGTGATGGATACACATGTACTTTTTATTCACAAAGGCGGGTTGTGTGTTTTGTTGGGTAGGCCCTTTGTATGTTTATGATACTCGAGAGGTCTAAATTTGGAAGGAGCATGTACTTCGCACATTAGAGTCCCTCAAGTAGAAAATCATAGTCTCCGGTTCTGAGGGAAAAACTGAAATAATTCAGGTTTCTTTCCTCCAACCTTCAACTACATTAGAATTCCAAATTGTTCCCTTCTGGAATCTGGAATGTCACATGAATCCTGAAAGTGAAGTATGCCAGATTTCTCTTTTTTCCTTCTTTTCTTACGTTGCGTGGGCTTAGCTTAGCTTTCACATCAAATGCCCCTGGGTTTCCTATATACGAGGTTATTATGGTTCCACTTTACGACGGGTTTTTATGAGCCTCTCACAACCTCCGTTTGATCGGGAATTGGGAACTCTTCTCGAGTGTCTCCAGGCTTGAGTCTCTTTTCTAAGATCTTCCAAACTCAGAAATAAGGGTTTTAGTTCAGGGATCACGCCTTGTCGCAAGTCGGAAATGATCTATCCAATTGGCTAATTTATGAAATTGATAGTCTCATGTGGTCGTGTAGCGGGACAATTGGCCGGGGACGAATTGTAAGTACTAAATATTTGGTTGAGGTACCTAGCCCCATGCTTAGTCGTCTCCAGGGCTGCCTCCCAGCATTCTGAGCCCTTTGTCGCCTGCACGGCTTGTTGCCTCCCACCATGGAGTGTGATTTAAATTCAATTATATGCTAAACTAGGTTGAATTAGTAACAGGGCTGGGAAAAATCATTAAAAAATGATTTTCAAACTCATTGGAAAAATTCACCTAAAATTCGCCTTCAAAATCCCAAAATCAAAATCAAGTCACTTCTGACCGTCAAAATCAAATCATCAAATCAAAATCAACAATAGATTTAATTTAAAACCGTAAATTCAGCTGAAAAGCCTGATTTTTGAGGTCGAAAAAATAAAAATAAAAAATCAAAATACAAAATCAGGTCATTTCTTCACAATCAAAATCTGAAAATCAAAATCCTTTAGATGGCCAAAATCATGATTTTGCCCAGCCCTGTAGGTTAGATTAAATACGTTAGGTCAGGTTAAAGGCTAAAAATCGAAACAATTAAAGTATGCAGCGTTACGCAAAACCTAACCTAAACTATTGAGAAAATTGAAAGAAAACATGGAGACAATGCTGGAGGCAACATAGCATAGGTTTGGTATACTTAGATCGCCATGTTATGTTGTGCTACGTTAAATTAATAATACTGAAATGTAATTTGCATGGTTTGCATATTCAACCAGTCAAATTCAATTTAACGATATTAAATACTGCGCCACACAACTTAACTCAACCCTATGTAACAGTATAACCAAATCTAAGGGACTTTAATGCGTCGTCGTCGCCGTCGTCGTCGTCACGTAGCAAAAGCTGACCTTAACCCAACAGATGCATTCCATAATATTTTTCTCACACTCACTCAATTGTCGGAGAATCATACGGTTTTCATCTCAAGTTTCCATAATATAAAATGTAGGTCTTCCGTTTTTCTTTTTCACCAGTCGCCTGTTGCCCGCCTTCACATGCCACATCACATTTTCCCGACAAAATACAAGAACTTATCAACTGAGAAAAAGTTGAGCAGATTTATATAAAAATCTTCAAAACTTCTGTTTCTGTATATTAGAATTATAGATTTTCAATTAGAAACTGGCATTGACTACAAACTTATTACCAGCATAGACGGTCAATCTTGTCCAAATAACCTTGTTTCCAACGGATTGAGCAGGCGTACGAGCCACAAACACAATATCCGTGCATCGTAATAAGTTAGACAAAAAATCTGACGAGTTAAAAGCGTATTTTGAGGACAGCAAAAGTTAAATATCAAAAGTTTTCAGCAAAATTTATCTTTCAAAGGTTAGACTCTTACGCTATTTCTGGAAAACATAATACGTTTAACCTTCATTAATTAAGGGTCAACGACATTTAGCGTTTCACTGTGAAGAGTCTAGTGATAGGTACCTCAATGCTTATATTGTAGAGTGTAGATACTAATAATTGGCATGCACTTAAATATTCCAGTGCACCCGCAGACGCAGAGCATAACGTGGATAGTAAATCCAGGAGTGGATTGAGTTTGAGATAATAGGATGACATTATTTTGTGTCATGTGCCTAATATATTGTACCGGGTTCGTATTCTGCACTAATGATGGCACGAAGGGACAAATTATATTTCTACAATATTGATGTACGGGCCATTATTTAGCCTAAATGTTGCAAATACCGTTTTGATTAAATTCGGGTATAATATTACAAATATTCAGTCGAATTCAAATGCTTTCAGATTGAAAATTGAATTGAACGCATAAAAAATTCAACCAAACAAAAATTATGATAGAATAAAAGTAACTCAAAACTCGATCAATGAACGTGTCCATCTGGAATCGGTAACACGCGTGTAGTGTCGAAGACCCGTCTTGCATAAAATGGAGAGCATTAAACTCCGCATCACTCAATCTAAAGTGAAAGCTGGATCTAATTAAATTAAAAAGAAAAAAAAGTGAAACTTGAGTTCCCTCGCCTCTTTCGTAGTCGTAGAAAGTAGAACATCCCCCAGCCTTTACCGTTAATATGATGATAATGACTACAAGCAAACCCACATTACTTACTTCGATGTGGATTAAAATGAGGTCTTCGTTTCAACGAAGCGCCGCATATCGAGTTGTTGAGACCCCAGCGTGAGGTGAGCTATTGTAAGGATTATACGGCCTGTCACAGCTCGATGGTATGTCACAACAGGTTTGTCCTATATGTTGACATGACTGTAATTCCACCCGACAGACGGAGAAATGCTGTTTCTGATCCGTCTGTCACATTTCTTCAGTAATTTCTCAAATGATGAGCATGCAGAAGGCCTCATACCTGCCTGGTGCCTTGGCATCCGCCTGCAACAAAAACATCATTCGGATATTCTGTTGAGATTGTGATGGACGTGAACTTGAATTATTAACGAAGAGATATGCATTCATGACGCTGCTGCAGTCAATGCATATTGATTATTTACAGTGAAGACAAGAGGGAATCCATGTACGGCAATTTGGACATGGGGTAATGCATATATGCAATACCAGTGTTTCGATATGCGAATTGCTACACTTTGGTAGTAGTTTGGGTTTTGGGTTATGATCCAAATTAAATTGGCTGTTTAGCCTTATCACAGCCTAAAAGTTGCATCGAGCTTATTCCTAGCCTAAAGCTTAATAGAAAGCATCTCGTTACCAAAAGCATGTAGCACATATCTGGTTACAAGTTAATCGGATACCGGATATGCATGGTATCAGATATGCCACGTGCGTCACGTGCTGTTAGAATTTTATTGAGCTCGCCTCGGCACTTCATTAGAACGACAAATATGCTGGTGAAATGCGCACTACACAGGAACGTAGTATTTCCTTTATAAAGAAGTGGACGAGTTGCTGTAGTAGATCGTAGCTGTATTTTGGAATGCTTTGAATATTAAATTTTAAGGCTTATTTTTGCTACTTTCGATTTGAGGGTTACCTCCCATCGATCGTTAGTCTGCATTAACAAATAAAATGGGGAACACGTGGGAAAGTTGGCAAAAGGTGTTTTTAGAAGCATCAAAGGAGAAATTATGTCTGTTGTGGGTTAAATTGACTAGCGTATGCGGGCACACACTACATGCATAGAAAGAATGGAATGTTTCTCCACTGCATTTACCTGTTCGTTGCGAGGAATTTCGAACTCACCCACTTACAGACATATACAAGTTGCAAACGATAATTCAACAGGTTTGGAAAAACACGAAGTGGGCATCGAAAACCCGAGAGACTTAACGATACTCGTATCGTATGCTTTCTAGAAAATATAACAGATTAGTTGTAATTTTATAATGATTCTTTTATGGGATTTTCTAGATTCTTCAAAATATGTTGCAAAAAATAGCATTACGACGATTGAAGGAATACCCTTGTCAACAAGGATATTTTGCCAAAAGAAAGTACTTAGCAATTAACACAGTGGGCTTTCCGATTTTTGGCATAGTACCGCTGCTGCTTCAATAACTTTTAATTTTTTCAATAATAGGGGCTTTCAACCAAGTTGACTATAGGCAAATTGTTGCTTATTTTGAGATTTGCTTATAAGAAGCCGTATCTGCGCATGCGCGAAGGAAGCAAAACCTGCTTATAATCAAAAAATAAATAAGCATCCTGGAGACGCTTAAATTCAAAATAAGCAGCTTATAATTTGAAGGTAGTCTCAATAATGCAATACGCACAGGTCAATGACCTCCAAACCGTTCAGGCGCAGGTAAAAAACAAAAAAAGCTTCGTCGTCATTTGGGCATTCAAAGCTTTGCGCTTATAATCAATTTTCACATTTGGCTTATAATTCTTGCTGGATTATAAGCAAATCAATTGAAAGCCCCTAATGCCAATTTTTGCAATTTATTTGCAAAAGTCTTAGAATCGATCTCTCATTACCTTTTTATCAACGGTAGATTTTTCAACGGTAACGGTAACTTGCCGTATCCTCCTGGACATCGCACAAACAGAGCGTATTTTAAATTAAATAAGCTTTTGAGAGTAATAGTCGTAAGTCCTAAGCTGAAGAATTTCATGGTTGATTAGTGGAAATACTACGTCGTTTGAGGTTGAGCTGCGAGCCATATGAAGGCTATAGGGCGGAATAAATTAATATTGAAATTCTCAATTTTGCATAATTGTAGACGGGAAATCAGGTTCCTTAAGTTCAAAGAGAAGCATGATCCCGATATACTGGATGTATCAGAGTCGGAGAAAGTAGTCCAAGTTACAAGCCTAGACAATGCGGTGTTTGAGGTAAAAACCGTAATTATGGTCGGATGTCAAGTGTGGTCGTGAGCATGAACTGGAAGGTTGACAAGAGGAATGGGAACTAGGAACTATCTAAATGACACCGCTAATGGAGTTATTACGAGACTACTATTGAAATTAGTAAATTTCTCTAGCTGTGCTCAGTGCTCCGCCATCCCGATGTCATGATGATTATGGGTGTTCTGTAATTTATAAGGTTGCAATGAAAGCAGTTACATTATTACAAACAGGGAGGATCCTAATTCTAGACTTTATGTGGCCGTAATATGCAAATATGAACCGGGTATTTATAGGAATAAAGGTCTTAAATTAGAACTCAGCAATTTTAACCTCTGATTTGCCCATACAAACTTTAAGCGGTCTTAATTTTCTATTTAAAAAATAATAAAGTGTCGTGATATATTTATTACCTTAACTACAACACATTAAATGCGCATTTTCTCCTAATCTAAAGATGATATTCGTACACATTAGTTTATTCCGGGTTGGCAAAAGTCATTCGATTTTGAAAATCAGCCACCATGTTAAAATTACGCTTTTAGCTTCAGTTTGGAGCCCGATTGGGGATTTTAAAGAATTCCTTGAAATTCATAATCTTAAATTTGAAAGTCGCGATTTTAGCATAATGTTATATATTGAAAATCAAGAAAAGAAATTCAAAATTCTTTTAACTTCGATAGAAAAATATTTTGTTAAAAAATCACAATGTTGGTTTAGAAAATTTCAAGTTTTGCACAGAAAACTAAAATCAATATTCCGTCTGCTGAAAATATTGAATTTTGTTTCCTAGTTTTGAATAAATTCCGCAAATTCATTGCCCTGCTTTCGAAAATTGAGATTTTCACTTATCTTTGGACCGTAATCTTGTTCCAGTAATTGGTTTACTTGAATACTTGATTTCGGGTTTTGATTTGGATAGAATTGTTCAAACCTAAATTTCTTGATTTTCAAAATCGCTAATTTCAAGTAAAGTATGGACTCAACATCGCAATATTTTTTTTTCATAAATTCGTTTAATTTTGCATAAAATACATAGTAAATCAAACTTCGTCTCAATCTAAAAATCTCAAATTTAACTTAATTTGAGAACTCAAAATTGATTAATTGATTAAGAATTAATTTCCTTGTGATTCTTCTCATTTTTGATTGTTTTCAAGAAAAATTTCATGGACCTCACATTTGGTTAACGCTGATTGCTCATGGCCAAGCAACTTTGATGGCGCTTAGACTATAAATCCTAAATCCCATATCGAAGCCCATAAAAACCGCTACATTAAAAACCGCGACATTAAAAACCGCGACATTAAAAACCGCGACATTAAAAACCGCTACATTAAAAACCTCGACATAAAAACCACGACATAAAAACCGCGACATAAAAACCACGGCATAAAAACCGCTACATAAAAACCGCTACATAAAAACCGCTACATAAAACCGCTACATAAAAACCGCTACATAATAACCACGACATTAAAAACCACGACACTGAAAACTGCGACATGATTTAAATGCTATGCACAAATACACTTTACCAATGCTTACCCAACCCACTTTTGAACCCTAAAAAAATGCCAGTGTTAGAACTAAACCCAGAAACCTGACCTTGCTTCACCAACTTGTACAACAAGTCGCTGAAACTCGTGTCGAGTGGTTTGGTTATATTTCATATTTATCTATTTTCCACAGGCTTTCCCTCCAGCCGCATCATCAGCAGCTCTCCATAGTGATTTACTGTTCTTGAACCCGGAGATCTGTAGCTAAGGCCGGAAGAGATCTCCAAACCCGTCTCCTCTTGACTCCTAATGACTCCGACCTAATTGGAAAGCCTAAATTGGAGACTGAGCCGGTCTACCTTGTGTCCAGGTTCTAAGGAGCTCACATGAAGACAGGAGCTCATTTCCTGAGCCGACAAGACGCTAATCTCCCTATTAACACCGAGATTAATCTGGAAGAAGTGCCGAGAGCTCTTCCTTCTAACGGATTAAGTTACTCAAACTTTGTCCATGTACTCCTCGGATAAATTAATTCCAAGTACTTGGTCTCATTCTCCATCTACTCAACAACAACGTCCCCAAATCTCAATGTTGGGCTGCTGGAAGCACAATTCTGATTACTCAAGGAGTTGTATTGAATTTCATGGGGAACTTGAGCCTCAGCCTCTTCACATCCAACTTCATCAAAACTAAAACATATTTTTTGTAGCCTAAACAAGTGAAAAGGAAGAAGTTGAAGGATTCTATCGTCTGAGTTCATCAGGGAAAAGAAGTTGAGGAAAATCAATTCCAAGATCCTTTCAGAAAAAGTGATCCTGTTCCAAGCTGGAGAGGAATAAGGCTTCCTCCTCCTCCATGTCATCTGACTTTGGGCTCCGTGGTCCCAAAACACCATGGGTCTGTCCGAGTGACCGCCAGTTAGCCCTCAGAGCCAAGTAAGTTCCATCCAATTACCTCTGGCTGATCAAATGCTCGAATTTTCTTGGACGAAGTTCAATTGACCGAATCTATTCATATAATCAAAGTTTAATGAATGAACTCGATAATTTCCGAATTCGTTGGAGCATAAATTTAATAATTTTCGTTTAATATCACTGTTTTCAGTAAATGATGCCTCTTCAAGAAACTAGCATAATGCAGGCTTACCACTTACCACGTGCACAGTACCTACAAAGCTCGTTCTACAAGTTGGCTTCGGTACGAAATTGTGGGTCTTTTGAAAAATGCTACAGCCTGCACCAGAAACTCGAGAGACTTGACAAAATGTTTCATTGAAATGTAGCCGATTTAAGGAGTTTGAGAATTTATTATGATTTTTTAGCTGAGTAAAGATCATTTTCGAGATTTTTCAAACAATATTTCAAAAATTAACATTACGTTGACATGGAGAAACGCCCCTGGCAACGGCGATATTTTGCGGAAAATAATAATACTTTACACAGGAATGGCATCGCCAATTATTACGAAATACCCTGAAGCTTTAATTATTCCTCCCCTTTTAAAGGTATTTTCAAAAATTTTAGAAAAGCGCTTTCATCAGCTTCTAAAATATGAAATAATTTTCAAGCTCCCGTAATCCTTATAATACCTTAAATGAAACATAATTGCAAGGTGCTCGGCTCTTTTGTTCAAATTGTATGCAGAGAGTCCCAATTAGAATGCGAATTTCTTGAATTTCGCGGTACAGCAAAACGGGCAAGTCACGTGGTAAACAACTTTTTCTCAAAAAATTTTCTCATTTTTTTAGTCTAAAATTTGTAAGTTGCCTATTCTGTTTTTCGCTTTTTCCACGTTTTTTGATTTAAACACGTGATTTACCAGTTTTTCTTGTAGCTCGAAATTAGAAAAATTCGCATTGTAATTGGAACACTCTGTATGTTTTCATACGAGGAGACTATATCGTATTCACCCTGTATATTTTCTTCCATGCTTCTTGCATGGAGAGGAGAGGCCTCGATACCTGAAAATCGCAACCCTGCCACTATGTGTCCTTCCTTCTGAGGCGAATAATGACAATCTATATTTAGGTTTAGCTTAGAGCTGAAACCCTTGCCGTGCTTTCACATGCATAGCTATTGTTTCAAGCTATTCACGTGCACCTGAGAAAATATTGTTATACCTCGTGGTGCTTTTTCTTTAAACATGTTAAAAGGTTCATTCGGGCAAAAAAAGTTTCGTCGTATGAAATTCGGCCAATTTGACTTGAGGGCAGAAAAATGTGGATAGCTTGCTACCCAATTACCTCTGGAGTTTGAATTTGAAGCTGGAAAGTTTGGCTGCGGACTAATATGGCTAATGAGAACGAAGAGCCCGTCAAACCATCGTCACGCGTTCTGACGAGAGAGAAAAGTTGTTGCAAACTTGTTTTAAACTGTGTACCTCACATGGAGTTTCAATTCTGCATCCACCTTTCTCCTCGTACACGAGTCTCTTGTGTCAGGTGGACTGGAACTTTTACAGTACCTGACGCGTGTAAGCAACTAGACTAGTTGTATAACATGATCCGACAAAGGGGAAGGAGAGTGACGTCCTGACCTCCTTTTGTGCATCATACACCGCA
This sequence comes from Ceratophysella scotica, assembly GCA_034694025.1. Lineage (NCBI taxonomy): Eukaryota > Metazoa > Arthropoda > Collembola > Poduromorpha > Hypogastruridae > Ceratophysella > Ceratophysella scotica. The sequence goes on along the minus strand of JAQFXZ010000529.1, from coordinate 134 downwards.
ACTCTCGAATATGTGACACTAGCGGGCCCACGAATCAGTGCTTAGCACTGATCTGTTTACTGAATTGAATTTGCATTCACTTCATTCGCCCAACTTTCGCCCACCCTATTGTCCCCGCCCAATTGTCGCCCACC
>JAQFXZ010000528.1:0-18467 GCA_034694025.1 Ceratophysella scotica | reverse complement strand
TCTCGCCCACCCTATTGTCATACATGCATACATACCAGCAAGTTCTAATTATAAGAAATTGTATTGTGTAGGATTAGGTTGCCATGTCATTGAGTAATAGTGTCATAAATGAGAAAGTCCTACTTACCAGAAGATGTAATTCAAAAGAAACATTGATAGGACCTTCACGTAGGAGAAGGGAAAGGCCGAGATTGAATTTGGCTTCTCGTTCCGCAAAAGTGAACGTGCTCCTTATCGTGGGATATACAATAGTGTCAATCTCCAGCTGAGCATTAATTATTTTCACTGCCGTGTCAGCTTCTTCCGCTTCGGACTTTCCTCCTTCCAGCTTGTAGCCCACCTGCACAAAATACAGACGCACCTAAGAATTCTTTCATAGGCATCGAAATCAGACTATTTCCTCGTAAGCACTGCTGAAATCAATGTCCAAAGTTCCACTTTTACTTCACATATCGGTACAAACCGTGAACACTGACATGATATCAAATCCCTCATACAATATCGAATCTCGAGTGTTGAGAATGTTTTGCAATGAAATCCTGCGCATTGTTGAAAATATTTCACCAATTCATAAAGCAATTATTGTTTTGAAACATGGATTCATTTAATACCTAAAACATATTTCGAATATAACGATCCCACAACACGTTTAGCCTTGAAAATAAGAACTAGGTTATTTGAATGTGAGTCAGACCGCTTTATTGTCTTCACTTCTATTTTAGGTGTAAAACTCAATCATACAGCATCATTTATGTTTGTGCTTTACGACGCATTTGGAATAAGCTGAAAGCTGACATGGCGTTCTTACTATTTGTGCTAAATAAGGTTTTGCATTGAAATTGATAATTACTAGTCTATTCTACTTCACATCCGCTATCAGTTCCATCTATGTTGAACTCTGATGTTCGAATTAAAATATATCGCCACATCATCAAATCCATGCTTTGCTTGGGCTCCAAAATCTTAGCCCGTGCATGCACGTCTATCTGTACTGTACCAGGCACCCACCAGCCAATTTATTCTCCTAGTGGAGCATCAAGCACTCGTGTTAAAACAATGCAAATCCATACCAGACCAGATACCATTATAATTTATAGACTGTACATTTTGAGTCCAGGTCAGGGGTTTCAGAGTGGAGACAGGGCTTGCCAATTTTTATTGAGTATCAGTGCACAATCCAACTGATGAGGCCTTCTGAGTTGGACTGAATTGCGTATCATGAAAAAAATTAATACCTACCGGAAACGTGGCTGTTGAAAATTGGGGACAGCAAAGGTCATACGAAAATGTGCTTCTTCAAAAATCGGCCTCATAAATTATTAATGATTAGAAAATAAGCTGGCTTATCATCAGCAATGGTCACGTGATGGTCACCGCGCATCCGCATGCTATTTGTTGGAAAATTGGAAGATCTCAAAATTCTATGTATTCAAGTATTCAAGATCAACAATCTTTTGTTTCCGATATATTTTCTCTCTCTTGCTAGGGTATGAGCTCATTTACAGATACAGGGCTCGCGTTAAAGCCTGAAGTAAGAGATATGCACAAATAACGGGCGCTTGTCTAAGTTAGCTAAATAATAGGTAGATAGTCAAGTCCTGCTGATTTAAATAAAACCGAAAATAGGTATTTATTGATTTCGCTTTCTACTCAGCTCAAAATGATCCTATATTTTCTAAGTATTTGTAGACTATGGGTGCGAGTTGTTAAGGAGGAAGTTTTCGCCGGTGTGAATTTGTACCGGGCAAATTTGTGCCGGGCGAATGTTTCGGACCTGAGTCTGAGTTCTCGTGGACGCAGCAAACTTGGATGACTCAGAGCTTCTTCAGTCTAAATTATAATATCCCAATCTCCTTGCAGAGAAACGGGCAACCGATAGACTCCTCCTCTCAATTGCTTTTCGCGGCTATTGTCGCGTTGGTAGTATATGTACGATACTGGTACTACTTTCTTCAGTACTGCACTACATTACCAACACCAACTTCACTTGAACTGAACGTCTCAGGCCAGGCTGTTCTACATTTCCTTCAGATAGTTAGTCGACGCGCTAGTTGAAAGTTGTAAATCTAGACAGACGCTTAGAAAAATTTACGTTTGTACAATATAATACAATATAATTCCATTCCTACAATAATGGAACGACAGGGAAGGTGCTTGTTGTGCCCATTCCGGGAGAATAATACGCCATACCATTTGGCTTACGGCGCACATTTGCCATTACTTTCAATTGCAAATATCGTTTCGTTCAGGGCAGCGTTTTTGAAATTAATCGAGCTAGTGGGATATGGAGGCTTTGAGCCCTGCGGCACTTGTGGGACTATTTTACATAATGCAGATACCTGGAGTGCTGCGCCAGGAGGTAACTCTGGAAGGTGGCTTCAAATGGAGCCGCTACATCTGCGTTTGATGATTAGGCTGACTACTGGAATGTCACCGCCCAGGTAATCAAATTGAAATTCAGCTCATATAACAGGATGACAGAGAAAAGCGCTGCTTTCTCAGATTTTTTTACAGATTTTAAAGTGCACCACCACCTTTGACTTATGTTTTGTATGAAATACAGGGAAGAAGTGGTGACACCATTACCACCAACACCACCGCCAGATTTTGATGAAGAACCGATGGACTTGGCATCAGGTACGGATTGTCTTCCACGAAAACTTGAGAATAGTATTTCCAGATTGATATTTGCTAAATGCGAGGAATAGTCACAGTAATTCCATGGGATTTATATTTGCAGCCTTTGAAATGCGGTGCTGTTTGGGTCATGCTCATGGTACTTATGGGAATAGCAGCCTTCAACATCCGCCCGGACAGTATGGTTATGGTTATGGTTCAACTAACTCAGGTAAATGAAACGTTAATTATCTATAGTTAGCTCTGGCACTCCACGTTTAAATTCACAAATCTAAATCCGGAATTTCATTCAAACTAAGGAATAATTCCCATCTCACTCCACATTTGGCTTCACTTTCGCTACTTTTCGGGCTTTTAGAAATGTTCATATCTCAATTTCAAATGGAGTTCTTTGAATTGATCTTTTATAAATCCTAATCGCATTTGACTGTGGAACCTCATAGGATCATGATCATACGTCGTACGAACTGGTGTTGCTTCCGAAATGAATGAACATAGAGTAGAAGATAAGATTTGCAAATTCAAGTTACACAGTTTTAATTCACACGCCCTAACTCAAAGAAGGCCGAATTTCTGATGATATTAAGACCCATCTATAGCGAATATTCGTCCTTGTAAACTTCTAAAGGAAGAACAAATATCTTTCCTTAAAAAATCGTTGAAAAGCAAACATTTGACCTTGTAGCATTCGCTTAGCGGTTAGCAGCCAAATGGTGGTCAGAAGGGCGAATATTCGTCTAATACTTGGCCAGCTGAAAATTTTTCGCCTAACATTCTCATAATATTCAATATTTTTGAGAATATTTGCCGGTTTTATTCAATCAATCACTAATTTTGTAGGGTGAATATTAGGCGAATATATATTCGCTTGGATTTCTGTATTCTACCATTCGCCGTACTCCTTGAATTTTTGCAATTTTTGAACGCAAATTCACATGATGCTTACATAGCTTTTTAAATTGGGATTCTGAAAACGGCAGCGCACATCTATCACTCTATATAATGAGCTGTTGCTGTCATTCTATCTGTCACACAACTTAGTCAATACGGTTTTCTTCATTCAATGCCGGGGCAACCTAATCTTTCACAATATAATATCTTTTAATTAACAGTTGCTGTATGTATACATGTATGACAATCGGGCGGGGGACAATTTATTTTTGACAGTTGGGCGGGGACAATTGGGTGGGCGAAAATTAGGCGGGGACAAGTGGGTTGGCGAAAGTTAGGCTGGACATGAAGGGAATGAAAATATATTTGACATATTCAATTCAATACGCATATCAGTGCTAAGCACTGATTCGTGGGCAGCTAGTCTAGTAATAAGGATTGAAAAACTGGGTCCGCACAAGCTGTGTGCTAGTCCAGGCCGCTTAGGCCTGGATAAAAATTAAGAAAAGCAGGCTTGTTGGAGTTCTTGGAATATACTTATGTTAGTACAACTCAGAGAACTGCTCCATGATTAGACAAATATAATCAAAGAACCAAAATGCAATGCAAACTACATATTTTGCCACAAAGTACTACTGTAATTACACCAGCGAATTGTAACCAATACTCCTAGAACAACGTAGTAGCAATTCAGCTTTATGAACAAGAAACTAATTTTCGTTAAACAAATGCGTTTCCTCGAACAAGCAAATGTCAAACTCAAACTTGTCTTAAGTTTTACGTCCAATGGGATTGAAGTTGATCAGGAGAAAGTTTCATATCTAAGCAGTGTCAGTGTCTTTCATCGCGAGAAAAAAATCATAATCGAAACACTATTTAAAAAAGCTTTTGATTAAATCCCAAATATTTTATTATCTATGTGCTCTTGATCATATAACCATGGCATTTTCATTTTTCCTTGGAAAGTAAGAGCACTTTTTTTGTGCCATAGATGGGCAAAAGGCCAGGGCCGGAGGGCCGGAAGACCAAAGTTATTAAATGAAATGAGTTAAATGACTATCGCTTACTCTATTCAAATAATATCTAATTTTTGTGACTGTGAAGCCTTTTGAATTTCCCTTAACATTAGAAAATTTTTCCTTAACATTTAAAAGTGAATTATTTGTGTGCTGATTAATAAATGTAATACTAATAAATGAATTTGTAATGTATAGGTAACGGCGTCGTGGCTGTGGCAAATCAACAACCAACATTTATGGGAATACAAGCGGTCGTGTTTATTACGAGTGCTACAATGACTTCGCCAAGTGGAAAGCTACGGCATCACTGTACAGAATGCTTCCGAGTGTTCCAATTCAAGGTAACTCTTGATTGGCACGTCAAGCGCCACCATGAGAACGCAGCAACGCATGGATGTTCAGTGTGCGGGTTCGAGTGCATAGCCTCAAGCACGAGCTTTTTGACCTTTCGCTCACATTATTGCATGCCCTTTCAAGATCAACCGGAAGCGTTCAAAATGAAACCATTTCGTTGTGAACACTGCGGTAAGTTTACTTCACATTTAAGCGAAAATTATGTAGCGGAATATTAAACTTACATCAGTGCAATGCAAGTATTGTTTCATAAAAACGCAATAGTGAAAGTATGCTAATCCAATCCAAACATGACCTTGACATTGATGCAGTGAATTTGATTCATTGCTTCATTCAATTATTTAGGGAAGTTGTTCACACGTCAGCAAAATTTTTCGACCCACTTAGGATTTCATGACAAGGCACTGTCTGATAAGCCTGGGAATTGCAAATTCTGCCGCACTAGATTCCCAACGCAGAAAAAACTCGAGCAGCACATGACTCACCATGGAGTTGGGGTGGGTTACGACTTGAAGATTTGTCCCAAATGCAACATGGGATTCAGGGACGAACGAGAAATGCTGATTCATCACTCAATTGTAAGTATGAGAGTTTAAAGAACTACTTTCGCGATTCGTGAATTTGTAAGAGTATTTAAATCAATTAAAACTGAGGCTAATATTGTTTACATAATAATGATTGGGGAAATGAGCGAAAGTCTGTTCCATGTAAATGCCTTTGTGACTTTACATTACACTGATTTGAATGAAACATCATTGATTTACACGCAGATTCACCTGCCTAACGCGTGCTCGATCTGCAAGAGGCGTTTCGCATTGTTGTCAGCACTCCGCCGACACACAACCATGATGCACACAAATAAAACCAGTCGACGATAAAACCCGGGCTAAGGATTTGTAACCAGTTAAGGTAAGAACTAAATCGGTGCTAAAAAATAGTCCAGATTTTATAATTGAACGTCCTTTTGATCGCAGGTATCACTTGCCTGATTTAATTGCTTGTCAAACTTATTGCCTATCCCGATAATTGCAATCTTATTTTGCATATTGCTATTCCAGTTTCCAGTAGTGCTTAATTTGATTATTCCACTTGCGGAATAAATACTATTATTGCAGACTCGCCAAGATATTCATCTTCTTTGAGAAACATTATTGAATACGTGTGTTTACTTTGCTTAGAGCAGTATATTTAGTTTAATTTCTATTTCATTTTTTTTGTTTTTTTTTTTTTTGTATTTCAGATTATCGAGGTACCAAGTATGCATGCATGCCCTCCTTACATACTTCAGGTATGGATAATTTAGCTTGTATATTGTGCAGCAGCATTGTTCGCGAATTTAATTCAGTTATTCAACCACGAATTAGTACTATATTAATTGTTGTTTAATATGTTGTCTCAAATTCATTTAACTTCCTGAAACTATCCGTTAAGCTTTTCAGCTTTTAATTTTGAATTTAATTTTTAAAACTTCCTGAAGCTTTCCGTTAAATTTAGTTTTTCAGTTTTCAATTTTGAATTTACTTTTTAATACTTCCTGAATCTTTCCGTTAAATTAGTTTTTCAGTTTTCAATTTTGAATTTAATTTTTAAACCCTAGTTTTAACTTTAATATCTAGTTTCTAAATTACCGCGTTAATGTTAATTAGTAGCCATTCAATTTCTATTTCAAATTTTCTTTCGAATAACTTTAAATACCTTTACCACAACTTAATTCTTCGTTGTTAGACATATTTTCATAGTATCCTTTAATTTGCTGAAGCTTGTTGTTAAGTGTTTTTCCTAAATAGTTTAATTTGTAAACCTAAATCATTGAACCAAGTTGGATTCTTGTGTGAGAAAAGTTGACATCAACATCAAAGAGAACAACCATTGAAGCAAAAAGTATACATTAGCAAAGTTGTTCTTGGGGGGGGGGGGGATAGTTGGTAGTTGTTGAACTATGGCTTCACTTTATTACTTTACTTTAATATATATTTTATTTCATTTTGTTTTTTGTTATTTAATTTACGTAAGCAGGTTATGCAGCTTTGTTTTGAATTTTTAATATTCTTTTAGTTATTTTTGCCTTCATTTCACTTTGCTTAGTTGTAGTTTAATTAAATTACACAATGCGTGTCTGAGGAAAGTTGACACCAGGGAGAGCGACCATTGTAGCAAAGGCAGTGTTGTTTTCGAATTTTAAAAAATGGCTGATAGTTGTAAAACCATCACTTCACTTTGTTTTAATTTATTTCATTTCTATCCTTCTTTTCACTTTATTTAATTTTTAGTTGCATTTTAATTAAATATCAAGAGGCGTATCTGAGAAAAGCTGAGATCAGAGCAACCCGTAGAAAAGGTGTGCATGTGCATCACAGATCACAGTGTTTATGAATCGAAAAGATCGCTGACAGTTGTTAAACCACGACCCACGACTTCACTTCACTTTAATGTATTTTATTTCAAATTGTTCTTTAATTTACGTAAGCTAGTAATTAAGAGTTGTTTCCAATACTATTTTAGTTTTTAGCGTTATTTCATTTCATTTAGTAGCAATTAATTAAGTTAACAAACCAATTACGCCTGCTGCCTGGATAATTAAGAAAATATTAACTTTTTCAACATGCTGCATTAATTCTAGATATTTTGATTCGGTTTTAATTAGTTGATAGATGATTAAACAGAAAATTGGGGAAAATGTGCTGTGTGCCTTAATCTCAAGACTTTGTCGTGGAAAAAGCGAAGCATTGGCAAATGAGTTGACAAACTTTCTATGCAGAAGTACGGTTTACATTATCCAAAATTTAGTTCCAAACCCAAAGCAATCATAATTTAAGTATTTGCGTGAATTCATACAATCAGTCACGGATCAAACCATATTGATCATCAAAAATCTGAAAATAGGAAATCCTTCAGTTTGGAGTTCAAGTTCATGTGTTATGTAATACAAGTACATTTATACAGCACATCTCATACACACAATCACTTTATTCATATAATAAATGTAACGACAAACCATGAAATGCGTCTTTCGTCGTCTGAATAAATTATTTTATATCCTTGCAACTTGCAACATGGCCAGACTCGAATTCCTGAACCAGAATTCAGGGCCATTCGCCTAAACAAAAATTCAGACTCAAAATGCAAGTACCGCCAGTTAACGACCGACATACTAGCAGAGTCAGAGCAGTTCTTGCAACACATAAAGAGATAAACGCCTGTCTCAGTTTACAAAGTTCATGAGACAAGTCGTACTTTATGCTCCCAGCCATCATCACTCACACCACGAAATTGTGAGCTAAATCTCGTTCCCACGTTTTGACAGTGATTAGAAAACGATGATGTCCACAAGTTTGAGCTTCATGAGCAATAAAATCATCCTGAGTTCTCAATATTCAGCTCTTAAATTTTTCGTTATGAGACGGCTTCGTCTTGAAGTTCATCCAGGAGGGAGGCCTAATGTTTACGTCACTTTTAACATAAGATTCTGTGCTTAGCTTATGCTGTTAAAGCTTGATCAATGCACTCAACATTGCACTACAAGAAAGTGGTAATAGGTTCCCATTAACAGGAGGAATCTTTACATTTATGAGTCAATAAATGAATGAACTCGGGGGATTACGGAAGCGGCTACTTTATGGATACAGAGATTTGCTACTCAAATCAAACTACACAATATAACACGCTTTTTGATTGGGTCGCTTTCAGCGTTGCCTCCGCGTTCTCGTTCCACTTACCCATTCGTTGGCTTAGGGTTTTCGGAATGACAGATTTTAATTATTATGATATATTTTTAGCTTAAACCCCACTTCTAGCCAAAATTAGCGACACCAAAAGCGCGACACTCGGATAACCTAACATAACCTAAGATAGTTTGTGCCGTGCTTTTTAGTGTCGCGCTCTTCGGTGTCGTGATTTTTGTATCGCGCTTTTTGCCTGATTCATAAACCCCACCTAACCTAACATAGCATAACTTGCATTAAATCACACTTCATGGAAGGCTCCAACGCTGCAGCCGACATGGCATAGGACTTGGTTTACTGCATACGAATTTCCTTGTACAGGGCCCTGTACAGCAGTGGGTCTGATCACTGTGCTACCCGGAAGCAGATGGGTAGCAGGGTAGCAAATCGGACCTAGATAGCAGCGGAAGCAGGTGGCAAGGACAGCAAAGTGCCATCTATACTGTACAGGTCGTGAATTACCATATACTTTGTACTTGGACCCTGCAGTGTGTTATACAGTATTCAGTTTTTGTTGCTACCATGCTACTCCGTGTTGAAGTCCTAAAATCCTGCTACCCCAGGTTTTGTGCAGCTACCCGGGGTAGCACCCACTCCTGGCATTGCATCATCATCGAGATGGTAGAAATAGAGCTCAAACATCGTCCTACCTGATCCTCATTGACCCAGACGGAGAACTGGCTGTAGTAGGTCTCTTCCTCATCAAATGAATGTTTGAAAATGAGGCCGATTTGCTTGAAGTCCGGAAGCGGCGTGGAAGCATCAAATCGGATGTCAAAGTTGTCCTGGGATTCAATCACCCACTCCGACTTGGCCGTAACCCCTTCCTCGTTAATAAGGAACTTAAGCTCGGCCTGCAGAAGGAGCGGAGAATATCATTTTCGGACCATAAATTCTGATTAGGAGCTCCATGATGTATTAGAGCGTAGCTGAGCTCCAGAACCGCCTGCCACACAGACCATGGAACCCAAGACCCGAAGCCTCGTCTCATCTTACGCTTTACGTACCTGAGCAGTATCGATCTTGAGAAGCGTGTTAATATTCTTCAGAGGTTTCCACGGACTATTGAAAGTGTAATAGACATGGAAGTCTTCCCAAGTTCCACTCCACTCGTAGCCCGTCTCCAGACCCACCACGACTTGGGGCCAGCCTAATTGGCATGCTAATCGGGAACTGTCCCCAATTGCGTAGCTTAAACTCCCAAATATTTTGTCATACTTAGGGTGAGAGGTTATTATGTCAAAACCAAGGGCTCCGTCTTCTTCAAACCGAGGGGTTCCTATAGATGAAAACCAAGAGAAAGAATCAGACCACCAATGCTTACACAGTATCATTTTCCAGGTGAAAGCGTGGGTTCTTGGAAGTAAGTTATTCAACTAATTTCCACCTGGCGGTGGAAAGTCATTCGTCTGGGATATTTTTATAATTCCAGAAGTGCGTCATTGATATTGAGCTACTTTTGTGACATCTGAACATATTAAGAGCTTTGGACATAGTTCCAAAGGTGCGATGCCATTTAATTTATCTCATCTGATATTTGGCCCTAGTAAATAATCACTAAGAAGAGCGTTTTTTTTGTGCAAAAATTGATGTCTTCGTGGATTTGACTACTTAAGGTCTCAACGATTCACACTGGTATGGCCACCTTTTATACTTACTGCGTCTTTTCGAGTATTTTTTATGCATACAAAGTTGCTGATCCATTTTTTTAGGTTTAGAGCTAATTTTTGCACTTTCATTTTGACACTTTCTAAAAGAAGCTTTTCATTGTATAAGTTTTTTATTCAATTTTTTTCAAAAAAGGAATTCTTCGCAGTATCTTGTTTTTAATATTTTCCTTTTTTAATGCTTCTCGGCATTTCTCGCTCATTTTATAAACTTGTTTGAATGGATTTTGTACCAGCACTTACTTTTACAAGTAAATGTAAATAATACAAATACGTACTTTTGAATAAATGCTGTTCCTTGGTGCATATTTTGACGCATATAATGGCATGTTAGGTGCATATTCTACTGCAAACTTGAACCTATGTTGGCGCATATGATTTTAAAGGATCGCAGTCAGAGCTCCGCACCAACACCAATGTTTAGCTAAAACATCATGTTGTCCATGTGTTGAATTAGTAATTTGGCACTGAATGATGCTAGATGCTAATTCAAAACCATCTCAACCATATTTCTTGAACAATTTCGCTTTGAATCTCAATTACTATTTAGTAAGTCTCTTCTAGCTACGTATTACTTATACTAGCTGCTACTGCTCTAGCAGCAGCGTAAGTCTCGATCACAGAACTTCCTCAATTGACAGATTTTCCCAAAATATGCTTAAGAAACTCAATTCCACGAGATTGTTCAAGGGCAAAGGGAGTCATAGACTCTCTTACCTGTGACTGTTATAGAATACTGAAAGTTGTCCGTGTAGACTCCAATGGATCCTAGAGTATCCGAATCCTCTTGCTGTCCAATCACAGTTTGGAAATCAAAATTCTGATAGTTTGGAAAGGGTGTCTTGACTTGGAAGTGGGCACGGGTTGACCATATCTCGGCTATACGGCTCGGAAGATTCCAATGGCTCCGCACACTAAACTCCTTCCCCTGAGGGATCTATTTTACATTGAAGCAACACAGTGAGACAATGGACGCCGGACATAAAATTCAGAAGTAGTTCAAGTCACAAAAATATTCATGAACCGAACAAAACGTTAATTTCTGAATTCGTCTCAAAATAATATAATTGAAATTCTTTTAAAGCATCATCATGGAGAAATCCAGTAGATTTAGTTCATTTGGCTCTCAGCAACCTAATTTTCATCAGATCGTAGAACATAGAATAATTGTATTGACCCAATTAAAAGTACAGCGTCCTGCGGCTGGGAACGGCTTAATGTGACCATAAAATCGAAACTCGGAGACGGAAAGAAATTTAGTACGTTGTACTTGTACTATTCCCTTCTGCTCCGATAAGACCCTCATCCCCGTCCTTCTCAGACAGACGTATGTGTTACAATCAAGGTTTATTGCATTTGAGACCGAGTACCTCAAGTGGTCCTACACCAATTCCACTCCCGGGTCACTACTCCTCAACGTATCTAGGATATCGACAACTATCGCTTATCCCAGTCATCGTTAATTTTCATCATTGCTTGTTTTCCGAAATGACAGCCCTCAATTAATCCGTCCTACTTGAATTCCTCAAAAATCCAAGGTTTTATAATTTTAAGTAATACGAAGGATTTTCAACTGACTTTCAGAAAAACAAATTAATCATATTCATCATACTTGAGAAGTGTATCAGGCAAAAAGTGGAAAACAAAATGGGTCACAGTAAATTCGCGACACCAAGAATATCGACACATATAGTTGGGATAGTTTAAGTTACTCAGGTTATGTTGGTTTCGGTGTTTCAATGAGCGTTGCTTTTTAGTGTTGCGCTTTTTATTGTAAAGCTTTCGGTATGTAGCGCTTTTTGTTATCGAGCTTTTTGGCACGAAGATTTGAAAAGTGTCATCCTTGACTTGTGCATTAGCCGGAAACACGACATATTTTAGGAGTTCGAGTTTACGAGACATTTCGGGTTTCGGCTGAGATATCGGCGTCACATCGGCGTCACAATAATAAATCGGTTCGATTCGTTTACAAAAAATTTAAAAATATAATAAGCACTGATGTTTCAAGTCAAGCGGAAATCTCAGACTCAGATAGTGAAATCTAAATACTTCTGTAGTAGACAGACAAATCGAATTGACATCTAATTAAACGAAACCAGTGAAGAAGTGTTTCTGATGAGCATGAGGTAATTGACCGTGAACAGACAAAGGCGAAGGAGTTGGTAAGGCCAGATGGAGAAGGTAAAAATGGACTGGTTTCTCCATAGTTGGGCCAAAAAAGAGTCAGCCCATGAGCATCAAAATGTTCCAAGTGGGACCAATAACTCAAGGGGCAATATGAAGTAAACTTGAGCCCAATTCATTGTGAGGCGCTTCTTTCCTGAGCCAGGACATAAGTAGGCAAAAGTTTACATCATCTCGCTTCTTACCAGGACCCCCCCCCATGTCTACCCTCCCGAAGTAGAAAGGAAGTAAAGTCATCATAATGTGGAGGCGTAATACCTGAATGTCGATGTCGGTTTTAAGATGCAAAGGCCCCTCTTTCGTGTGCTGCATGCTGATTTGGACCACTTCCCAGCCCTCCACGCTAGAAGTCAGGTTGGACTTGAGTGTGAAGGTGTAGGCGGGATCCGAAGATCCTTGTCGGAGGGATCTAAAGGCATTGGGAAATTATTGAGATTACAAATATCAAACTCTGTAGATGATATCACTCATTCAACCATAGGCTATGGTTCAAACGTGATAGAAAAGTGTCTAAAATAAATCATAGGGTTATCATTTTTGCATTTATTTCGTATTCACTGTGCACTGTGCATTATCCGGATTTTTAGCAGCTGAGTGGGCCTGAAGAAATGCAGGTAAAAAGAATTGGTGCAAAAATCGGAGGTATAAACTAACAAGTAATTGAATATATTGAAAGGAGAAATTTTGGATGGTGAAAGGCTGTGTCCAAAGGCATTCACTTTCATTGCGTTTACTCTATGTGGTTGATCATCGCTACGGAAATACTCTATGTTCGATTTCAAATGCTCTTTCTACTATTTTCAAACAAAAATAATATTTTGCGTTCACCCATTATCCATCCGAAAATGCGGGAAAAATTTGAATCTGTGTTCGTCGCGCCCAGTAAGCTCAGGCAAAGCGCTGATTTCGTATGTAAGTCTCCGAACCCAGGACGAGAAATTCTGTAATGCTGTTGCGTAGGGAAAAAAAGGCAAGGTTCATATCTTTGCCATGTAAGAAAGAAATCTACTGGTTGCCCAACCCTGTTATGCGCGGCAGATTCACAAGTCAATCAAAAAAGTCAAACTTCCCTCGAAAATGTCATACAAAGCGTCCCAATCAGAATGCAAATTTTTCGAATTACGCGGTACAACAAAAACTGGCAAAAGTCACGTGGCTAAATAAAAAAACGTGCCCTAGGCGGCAGATAGATAGTACTGTACTTGACTATAAGAAAATTTGAAATAAAATGTGCAAAATTACCACGTGATTTACCTGTTCTTGCTGTGCGCGAAATTCGAAAAGTTCGCATTTTAGTTGGGAAACTGCATTTAGTATGGAAATTCGAGTATATTATTAATGCGTATCAATAAGTTCAATCTAATCCGTATCACTATTGTTTCAATCAATCATTATTGCCAGAATAATATAATACGCGGAGTGGATACTTTCATTTTGCAGCAGGTACTTTTGCTAATGCCAAATGGCTTGAGTTTGGCAGTTGGCAGCATGCTCGATGTCTAGCTAAGGAGGGGATTGAAAGGTTTTTACCGTGTAGCATCTCCAATGGACTCCTCGTTCTCATCCTCGTCAGATCCGTCCTCGTCTTCATCCTCCAGCTCGTTGACAGGCTGAGACCGTTCTCGTGGCAGGAAGCGGTGGGTTGACGTAATGACGCCAGACACGACCCCTCTCCGGCCCCACGACCCGTCAACTTTAATCAAACACTCCCTCTCAGCTCCGCAATTCAATCTGGAAACAACATACACAACTCGTGAAAAAACATTCTCGACATCCCTCTGCTCCTCACCAGAAACTAACCAGGATTTCCATTAATTCAGTCAAAGATTGATTTTCTTCTTCAAGTAGAAAAAATCGTGACCACGGCAGCTCAAATTCCAAGATTTACCGACAGATAAAATGGAGAAGAGATGATGCATTCCTTACGACAATTTAGGAAATGTGCAAAAATGCTTAGTCATATGGGATGATAGGTATTTGCTACAAATGGTGTAAAACTAGTAAAACTGTAATACACATATTCAATTTCTTCGTTGAAATCAAACACGAAAGGAAATGCGGTTCGTTGACGCATGCAGGTGATGCAAAAAGAAGAATTCGCTGTAGCATGCGATCTACGCAAAACAAATCAAAGACGAATCGGGTAAGCTAGTTCGAAATACTGAATGAATTCCATAATGACGCCCTTCTGTGCCAAGCTGCGGAGCGAGTAGCTTAGAAATAATGTGTTTGTAATCAACTGAGCCATATTTCCGGAAATATTCCCTGTTGTCACTCGTCGGATCCTTTGACGTACGTGCTAGCTGGAGGCAAACTTGGCCTATCTCCTTCTCTCACCGTCCTGCCCTGCCGCCGGTGAGATGAAGCAATACATTAAGTCTTTTGGGAACGTGCTAGACGAAGCTAAATACGCCTAGGCCCCAACCTCAGAAACCCTTGATTCTTTTATCCATACTTAGGCTGAAGAACACCCAGCCGTCTGTTGCAACTCCTACCTTTTGGCAAACCTCTTAATCGATTCTTCATTTAGCGACTCACCATTCCTCTGTCACTCCCCGTGAACAGAGCCGGAAAAGTAAATACAGGAAATTCCAAAGACGAATTTCCCCATTAGAATTAGGCAGGGCTTTGAATTAAATTCAGATTCCAAGACCCCGTGCATCTCGCTCTTCAGAGAGACTCCAGCGTCTTGGGATAATCTGTTGTCGGGGACTCATGCAAACTTTTATTCTCTCTTTGAGAAAGTTTGAGCTCATATATTTGACTATTAAGGCCAATTTTCCACGAAACCAGACGCTGTGACGCCTTTTTAACTCCTGACAGATCCCTTTTTTCTCAAGCACAATATGCTCAACGAACCAGTTAAAAATGATGATTTACAAGGGTTTCCAAAGCCATTGAGGAGAGAGGCAGCGGTGCTGGAGGAAATGCATGCTCGGGTTCTGGTGTCGGCTGGTGGTGGTGTGGGAGAAAGCGGGGATGACAGGAGGCTAATATTCTGGGTCTGCCAATGTAGGAGCTCTCTTCCACTTCTCTTCATTCGACTCGAGCCTCCGTTCCGAATGACATATTGGAGTTGAGAAAGGAAGAGACAAAGCAGGGACACAAATGAGCAAGTGAGAACCTCATGATGAATGAGCTCAGATTCCAAGATAAAGAAAAAAGTTTCCAGGGTTCTCCTCAGCTCCATTCAGGCGGGAAGTCTCTCCACGTATTTAGAAAACGATTATTGACTCCAGCAAACCGCTTCCAACCAGCACCTACTGCTTACTATAACTTTCTATGGCGTTTGGTCATTCCATATTATTAAACCTTTATGATTTGTTACTAATATTAGGATTTTAGTAGTGGAGATTTCTACACTCCAGCTGTGATCCGACAGTTACATCAAGATACCGCGCCAAACTACTGTTGAGCGCGGTTATCTTGATAACATTTATGCATCGAACTTATAATGAGCTTTGAGTGAGTTTACGTTGAGTCTTGGGTTCGCTCCACTCATCGCTCATTCTTCCCGTGCTTTGCGTATTATGCTGGCAGCAATATGCAAGGCTCCGTACGAAACAGAATTTCCACATACCCGGTAATATATTTATTCTCTCCTGCAGCATGAGACAAATGAAAGGAACATGCCGAACAAATGTGCATCAGAATGGGTGGTCGCGAGGTGAATTTATGTGGTATGTGGAATCGCCGTTCCATGCTGAGCCTTACATAATGCTGCTAGCATTTACGAAGCAAGGGAAGAATGAACGATGAGTGGAGTGAACCCAAGACTCAAAGCCGACTCGGTCAAATCTCAAGTAAGTTTGATCCAAACAATTTCAGAAGATAGACTGCGCTCAGCAGTATCGAGCATGATTCTTTTTTAAAAATTACATATAGTATGCCTATCGGGAAATGCTTCACGAATCATGGCCATTTGATACCTGATGCTAAAATTATTTACGATATTGTCATTTTATACCTGGCGTCAAAGGATGCGTTTTTAATGTCCTTGTGAGGTGTCTTCGCTTCAATTTTGAGCTGATACGAATTTGGTTGATCTCGAATGTGGGTGAGGAGAGCATTGAGCAAGACTAGCTCCTTGTTGTCCAAGCTTACTCGGCCTTTGACGCTTCTTTCTCTTCCAACTAGAGAATCAGCAGATATTTTAGTTTAAGTTGAACTGCATACATTGAAATCGAAGGTTTTTAGGCATATGAGATCGAGGAAGCGTCATATGCGACTCCTGACCTTACCGTCATATTTGTGTTCCCCGGATGCCAGAACATTCTTGCCAGGATAGGTTAGTGCAAAGTCCGTTCTCTGATTATTCAGATTCGCCAAATCCAAGGAGTAGCCAAGGTGAAACGTTTTGGTTGGATCCCGTGAGGCATCCCATTTATAGTTGAGGGCAAATGTGAAAACCCCCAGAGTGTCCTTGGCTCGAAGTCCCAGAAAAATGTCGGGGAACTTTCTGGAAAGGTGGTAGAAGAGACGGCTATAATTTGGAGAAAGAAAGCGAGAGAAAGAAAAGCACAGCAGTTGTGCATAATGGGTTGAATGGAGGAGGGAATTAGAAAAATGCATAAGATGTACGGTTTCCTTTGTAATGAGCAGAATGAATCGGAAGATTAGGCTGGGACGGAAGAATAGACGGAGGCCAAGAACGGGGCGTGTTGTGTGATAAGGGGAGATGTTTGGGTTTTGATAGAACATTGTATTAATCCGGAGTATACATAACAGATTGGGAGCATCAGTGCTCGGGAGCCCACATGCCAGAGCGGGAGAGAAAGTTCCTTTCTCCGGAATAAGCTCCTTAGTTAACTTTGCAGGACTGCCAAACTAGGCATTCATCATCCCCCGCATGGAATGGAATAATACTCATCCTACTCAACCACCACAATGGACTGGAATTAGTTCTCATGCATACGGACGGACGGGAAATAATTGGGTTTCCGCTACGCTAGCGCCCTCCTAAACCATATCCCTGAATAGCCGCCGTGTAAAAACGGCATATATTGTATGTCAGGTTCTCAGCTCTAAATTGACACACTTACAAAAATATTGCCAATTAAAATTGTGATACATTTGTTGTCTAAAAACCTTATGTCCAATACTCTCAATAATAATTCAGTAATTTAAGAACATGAAACAAGCGTCATGATCCGCTGCTAATTGATTCGTATCCTAAGCCGAACTGAGACGTGCGTACTGTAGTTCATGTAGCTTTCACCTCTGCTTTCACCAACATTCCCCCAGACAACCTTTGCTGTTTTGCACCCTACTTGGCTACTGTGCTACGGGTGCTATTTGAACCAATTGTTGAAGTTATAATTTTAAGTACATTTTAAGGTGCTATTAGTGCATCATTCACGGGCAAAAACACTCAAACTCCTGGACTTTCAATAATTGCAGCTAAAGCTGCCGTTTCGAGGTTGAGATTTGAGATGCTAACATAGAAATACTCACGAATTGAAATCCGTCTTGAGGAAGAAGTCGACTCCGTTTTCTGTCTCAATTTCCGTGGTGACCAAGTACTCGGAGGCCCCGTGCTTGAGAATCAAGTAGATCTTGTGTCCCTTCCCTCCGCCTTTGTTCACTTGACTATGGCCCAGTTCCCAGGAGTTGAGGCGGTCCTGGTACTCCGACTACGTAAAGAAACGGATTATCTTACATCTTGAAACAAACATCAAAAGGAACTCTGTTTGAAATACAGGCTCCCCACTCAATCCTCCCTTCCAACCTGTCCAACGACAATGGGAACTATCAATTGGCTTTTGTGGCATTGCGGCATTATGTCGCTTTCCCTATTCCTTTCATAAAGAAACAGGAATGCTGAGACTAGCAGCGGTGGGAGGCCTTCTAGATTCCTGATATGCCTATCTCTATTGTAAGTCATCTTCTATCGGACATCAAGTGGTTCTATGTATTTTGCAGAATATACTTGGTGTATGCAAGCGTGCGGCATTAACGCTTTTAATGATTTTCACTTCAATACTGATTTGTGG